>LT658783.1:0-14420 GCA_900128575.1 Stramenopiles sp. TOSAG41-1 | reverse complement strand
GCGATTTGGATTATACGGCGGGTACCCAGAGTACAAAAAGAAACCAATAGGAGTCTGGCCTAAATGCTTCTGCAGTATCTGTATATGCACTGTGCAGGTTGGAGGTTCAGCACTAACGTCTAAAAACGCTAAATCTTCGTCTGTACAATCTTTATCCTCTTTCTTATCTTCATTCATAAAGACTTGAAAAGTTGCTGTTGGATTTTCCAGCCAACTTTTCTTGTGGTTACAGCAGNCCCCNCAAAANCCCTTGATCCAGTGACTTTTCCAGCATATGTGAGAATTCCAGTCTTTCAGCAAGATCAGTGAGTTCCTTCGTAAATTTTCATTTGAAAATACGCTTAATGAGAACTCATATGCTACGGATGGATCACTACCGAAAGGTATAAGTATGTATTTCCCGTTTTCCAAGTAAAGGATTTTTGAAATCGTGGGAACACTGTTGCCCTTAACCAAATCTATATATATACTTCCTGGAAGGAACCTTATGATATGACCATGTATGCTCTTAGCAACCAAGAATCCCATCCCAGGCCATACCGGTCTACCCAAGGAACCAACAATTTCATCCGCACTACTTGATTTAGATTTTGGTGTTGCAGACAACATGGACGTGCGCCTTCGAGACACTTCAGTTTTATTACTCAAAACCACTAGAACTTCCGTTTTGTTACCATCACCAGCGCTATGTTTATTATTTTGAACTTCAAATTCGTATTGTGGATTAAGCCACCATGATTTATAGTCTGGGTAGTTTCCCCCATGTTGACTATCATCGTTTGCATTCCTACTTTTTTTCAAGCCTACATTTAATGGAGACATCAACCTTCCCGTCCGACCAACCTTTTTTCCTACTATACCACTGGTTGCTAAGCAATATTTAAAGCCGCCTTTTTCTAAATTCAAAAGCTCCTTCACAACCAATTCACTGGACGAAAATATAGATAATACGTATTTCCCACTTCTTCTGCGGCTTCCCGCTTGTGCCATTGAGACAGGAACTAAAATATATGGCATATCGTCCATGAAGTTTTCGTCATTAGCGCTGCTACTGTCGTCTTTTCCATCGTTGAATAAATTCGCATGGACAAGAGTAGTATCTAAAGAAACAGAAAGGTACGATTGATTTCCATACTTGCTATATCGTAGGCCATTTTCTACTCGATTTTCCCCCAAACCAATTTGAAATCGTTTTTTCTGAAGAAACTCGTTTGCATTTAAGGGCACGCGTTTCTCCAACAACAGCCCTACAGAGTCGGGGGTCGGGAGGACCTCGAACTCGTCCGAATTTGGAGAAGACAGGGGAGAATTAGTGGTCCTCTGACCTAAGGAGGCTGATCTCGACCTCCTTCTTTGTCGACTCCTCTTTACACTTTCCTCTAATGTTTCTACTGCAATTATTGCATTACATGGGCTTTTTACAAAAATATGGTATTGGGGATTCGTGGGCGAAGTATGTCCCCTATCAGAGTTTCCCCAAGCGCCATTAATTGTTAAATGGTGCTTAAACTGTTCTTTTGCATTTGATTCTGCTGCTAGGTGATTACTACAAATATGATGCACTGTTATTGCACGAAATTTTTTATATAGCTCAACCATGCTAATACGAACAACTTGAGTCTCCTGATCCATGCCTTTTTGTGTTCCTTCTTCCGGATTCTCATCTGAATGTTGGATTGGACTCCACGGTCTTGTAAGCGTGACTAATGGGGAACGAAGCTTCGCTACAAACGATTGCCGCGAATTTAATGCATTCGGATCCTCTAATACCCAAGACATAGAATCACGATCTTGATTTAGTAAATTTGAGACGAGATACATATCAGTATCATTTTCATCTAAATCCTCTAAATCTTCGTCTTCATCTTCGTTTTGTCTTTTGACAACAAAAATCGTATCCATATTCTCTTCGCCGATTGCTATCGTCCGCAGACGTCTAAACAATATTCTTGCATTTTCTTCGTCAGTGGTTTGGGTTTCAAAGTCTATAGCTGGGTTTTTCAAAATTGCATCATGCAGCTCGTTGTCGCCACCATCTTTTGTTTGGCCATCCTCCATATCTTCGGAATCGCTCCGATCCTCTGCAAGTTTAGCCAGAGCGGAAAACGACCCCGCTTCACTAGCTGTCGATGGGGGGACAAACCATTCTAACATACCATCACGGTAACCACGACCAGTCTTGCGATTCCACTGAAACGTGGTTGAAACTCCCCCAGATAAGGAGTTGAGTGATTTACACAACTTTGCCATTTTCATTTTACTCCCAACGTTGTTTTTCTGATGCAACAAACTTGATGCAGTGGTCACGTCACCCATCGTATTGTTGTTTTGGAATCGCGCGACATGGTAAGATCCATGAAGTTTTGCATATGCCTTTTCAACCAGTAGTGGCCAGTACTCTGTGGGGCAAGGTAGTGATGGGTTAACAAAACTTTTTAATTTTCTTTCCTTCAGTGGTTTCAAGGGCTTCGTAAATAATGGCATGCCAAAAATGTCGCATGGAATTTGATCATCGACCAGAACAAGTCTTTTTGCATTGCCGTAGAATAATTCTACCAAGTAGATACCATTTGGATTCAACTTTTGATCTTCAAACACGCTCATATTTTCGCGAACCTTTTTGACCTTTGGAAACAGGCGTTTACTTATACAGTGATACTGTGCAGTATCGCTTGCATTCTTTTTAATACCGCCATCTTCTTTTCCTGCAGCATTTTTAAATGTCGACGCACTCACTAAGCATCCTAACGCATCAAACAAATGATTTTTCTCATCAAAAAGATGTGGAGCATAATGGTCATTCTCAAAGAACTCGGCTATACTTTTATTTGTATATTCATCTGCAAACAAACATTTAGGTCCTGGGTTAAAATGGATTGCGCATATTACGTGAACAAGGGCTTTGTCTTCAACTGTTGGAATATGCAAGCCATTTGCAAATTCGCCACTCAACTGCGCGTTGTGTCGATCCATAGGAAATTCAGCGTAAAAATACGCTACTGTTATGTCACGCGCAAACTTGCAAGGAAACGCTTGGCTTTTGATATTATTAAAGAAGTTAAAGCCATTTGTGTTCTTGTTGCTTCCTTGCTTTCCCAAGCACCACGTTTTTAAATGGGTATTAAACAATTTAGAGCAAGCATCAATTTGCCCGACCATTCCTGACAAAACAGCGGCCTTGGCAATGTCCATATATGTGTGGCGAACTGAATCCCATGAATCATCCATTGCAAAACGCTGTTTCTTGTACTCTACTTCTTTTAGTGTCATGGTAGACATTCCAGCCACACGCATTGTGTCATCGGGGGAAGCATTTAATAAATTTGTTATCATATCACCATCTTTATTTAAATTACGATGCCAAGTGAACCGAACGTACGACACGTTTTCCACAATATCTGGTATTCGAAGCCACTGCACTTGGTTTTCTTCCACAAAATCTGTAACATTTGCTAAACTACTGTTCGAACTCTCGCCATTGACATAACCGCGTATTGATGACATTGCTGCTGGAAACGATTCATCTACAAATTTTTCACCTGTCGTTGAATTTTTCAGGTAGCGACTATAAGTTTCGCAGTCTTCAACTTTATCGCTATTGAGACGTGAGGTAGACACATATTCTCGCCACAAGGGCTCGGCGTCGAGGGGTGGTCTCTCCTCCACGTGAATTGTTGATTCCTTTGCACCTACCGCTTGTGCATTTTCCTCCATCCTCTATGCATCAATGGGTGTATGATTTTCGAAGCTGCACCCTGCGTTGCTCTTGGTATTGGCGCTCGCACGACACCGCCGAACAACAAAAAAATATTATTATATTCTTCAACCAAAAAAAAAATAATAATAATAATAAATAATAATATATATATTATTTTTTTTATTATTATATTATTATTATTAATTAACAACAATAGATAATTTATTTTTATATTATTCATAATTACATAATAATATATAATTTATTTCTATATTATTAATAATTATTATTTCAATTATTTCAATTATTATTATTCATTATTTATTTTTTTCTACTACATACTACTTATTTTCTTATTATTTATATTTGTTGTGTTATTATGTGTTATAGTGTAGTGCTAGCGTGTTGCTGACTCCTTTCTTCATAGACTATTTATCTTCATTAATAATGTGTATGTACTTATGTAATAAAATTAATTAAATTAAAAAATGATGATAAAAATCTTTTTGTTGCCAAGTATAAGCTTGGTAGTTCTAGTTCTCTATCGTAATCTATCTACCATCTCATCAATTTTATCTCGACGAAGTTGTAACCTATTTTAATTTTTTTTTTTACGTCATAACCATGTTATAGTAGTCATGGTAATATGTCAGACAAACAAATGTGTGTAGTGGCGTGTACTACGTATATATATGATGTGTGTAGTATAGTCATAGTCATGTGTCAGACAAACAAATGTGTGTAGTGGCGTGTACTACGTATATATATGATGTGTGTAGTATAGTCATAGTCATGTGTCAGACAAACAAATGTGTGTAGTGGCGTGTACTACGTATATATATGATGTGTGTAGTATAGTCATAGTCATGTGTCAGACAAACAAATGTGTGTAGTGGCGTGTACTACGTATATATATGATGTGTGTAGTATAGTCATAGTCATGTGTCAGACAAACAAATGTGTGTAGTGGCGTGTACTACGTATATATATGATGTGTGTACTTATGTCTTCGCATGGAAGGAATCGTTTTGTCTGTTATGCAATCAATCTTCATGTTATCCTCGTAGCCAATGATAAGGGTTATATGTAGGGTTAGATAATCTCATCCAAGTACACCATGTCGTACACTTGGACTCGTCGTGGTAGGTAGGGACCAATCGCATACCAAGAGTGTACCATATTATGGTCACACCATTGGAACTGAAAGGCCAACAAGAAAGAAGAAGAAGGGATGTAGATAACAATGGTCACACCATCCACCACTGCCACACCATTGAAACTCTGAAAGGCCAACAAGAAAGAAGAAGAAGGTATTACGCGTGCTTGCTTTAGTTCTACGGAAAAAGAGGGGATGCTGTCTGGGTGCTAAGGATAGTCCTGACGTACCGTATGTGTGACGTCACCTGACAACTATCATCTATCAACTATGCATGATGCATGCATGCATGCGCCAACAGTTGGCTCCACTCAGGCCCCGTCCGTCCGTCCGTCCGCGTTTGGAGTGCTACGCTCAACGCCAACGAAACTAGCTGCAGACCTGTTTGTTGCGTGGCGGTCATGAGGTGCCATGCTCTGTACGTTTTGCTCCTTGCGACGTTATGCGTTGTGTTGAAGCAGGCGTATGCTGGCGCAGCGGACATGCAAGACCTGATGAAGCAGAGGCAAGATCTGCATGAGTTAGAGAACCCCACCTTCAAGAAGCTAATGAAATTGAAGCGGAAAAACGGGTTTTTGTCCAAGAAGAAGAAGCAAAAAAAGATTGCTCAAGGGCAGAGTGCGGAAGGGCAGAGTGCGGAAAGAACGCAAAGGACGCAAACAGTGCAAAGAACGCAAAGAGTGCAAAGAACGCAAAGAGTGCAAAGAACGGAAAGAACGCAAACAGTGCAAAGAACGCAAAGAGTGCAAAGAACGCAAACAGTGCAAAGAACGCAAACAGTGCAAAGAACGCAAAGAACGCAAAGGAAACGGCGGAGGCAAAGTTCAAACCGAGCAAAGAGAAGGAAGCAATCGATCAAGCGCAACAAGAGACGGAAGCGAGGACCGCGCGGTTTATGTGTGATACGTGGAGCCAAGATGGACCTAAGATACCGTGCCCGTATATCTCAATGGGCGTGTTCGAGAAGCTGTAAGTACGGAAAAGACCCGATGCGAAATTGTCAATGGAACAATATTATCCTTCGCAAAACCCCTTCGGTGGATGCTCGTGCTCAAAAAACTCGCGTTAAAAGTTTGTCACAGGTAACTCAGTACAAGAGTCAGGTGGAGCCACAGGTAACTCAGTACAAGAGTTCGCTTAAGTTGGATCCACTTGCCGAAATTCAAACACTGTCGTATGAACTGAAAGCATCAAGCAGCACCTGCGATGATGTAAGCAAGGAAGCAAGGCTTGAGACTGCTTGCAAAAGCATAACGGAAACCTTGGTTGGCTTACTGTCACTTGGAGTAAAAGAGTCAGCAATTCGGTCGTACTTAAACCCCGATTGTGTAAATCAGTAACTACAGCTTCGTGCGTCGTACCTTCTAGACTGGCTCGNATACCAATCAAATTCTTGATTTCAGGTCTCTCTATTGGCCTGCCTTCATCATCTTGAATCGTTAGGTCGAAGCCCGTGAAACTGTCAGTCTTCGCTTTTCTAATTTTTTTTGCAATTGCATCGTTGTCGTCGTCCAAGTTTATTCGAGAATATATAGACAAATCACTTTTGCTCATTTTTTTGGTCCCATTATTCAAGGACATCACTCTAGCCCCTGTGCCGGAAGGGAATATTCCTTGAGGTAACGGGAAAAATTCTGATTCACTATTGGAACCGTTGCTTGTGTCAGCGAACTGTAAGTTAAACGTGCCAGCAATGTCACGTGCCAGCTCCAAGTGTTGTTTTTGGTCGTCACCGACGGGTACATGGGATGCTTTATACAGCAAAATATCACTAGCCATCAAAATTGGATATGAGTATAGACCTAACAACGCTTTATCCGCGCTCCCCTTCTTATTTTTTTCCTTGAACTGTGTCATTCGGTTTAATTTTCCCATCGGGGTAATGGTTGACAAAAGCCATTGCAACTCTGCATGTTGTTTAACCTTACCTTGCTGAAACATATATATGTTATTCGAAGCACTAGGTTTAATCCCGCATGCCAATAAAGTAATAGCGGAGTCTGTTATATCCCTCTGCAGCTGTTTTGGATCTTTTGGAACCGTTAATGCGTGCAGGTCAACAATGGAATAAAAAACGAGGGGTTTAGCGGCACTTGTTCCCGACTCTTGCAATTTTACCCAATTCACAATGGCGCCCAAGTAGTTTCCCAAATGCGGGATTCCTGTTGGTTGAATTCCGCTGAAAATGCGCTTAATTGGCGTGCTCATATTTACAATCTTGCTTACTGCAAAGGAACTGACGCTTGTTGGCAATCGCGCTGCAAATGGATTCGGCGAGGCAAGAAAAAAGGAACAAGGCCGTAGTCCTATCCTATTATCGTCTGATAAAAAAAAGTAATATAATATTTATTTATTGATTATAATAAAAGGAGGAGAGAAGAAGAAGATGATGATGATTGTTGTTGTTGTGAGTATAGTAAAAAATAAGAAGATATTATTACACTACTATTATATTATAATTAGCTACAACACTACTTTTATTATTACTATTATTATTATTATTGAAATTATGGTGGTGTGGTCGGTGGTCGGTGAATGAAGAAGAATAAAATAATAATAATAATAATAATAACTGTAGTAGTAGCACTACTTCTAGCAGGGGTTTATTTAATTTAGAAGATGTGATGATTTTTGTATTATTATTATCATTATAGTGTTAGGGTGGGTGGTTGGTGTATGCAAATATGTGGAACATGCAGTACATTGCTAAAAACCCCTCATATGCTTGCGACCTCACTATGCAATATTATTTTTTCACTATTCGTGTGCCAAAAAACAAACTCAAGATCCGAAGACCGCAGCCGCCGAATCACTTAAAACTTGCCGCTTCCGGCCATCGCAGACTGGCGTTATTTTGTACGTAAGCCCCTTGACATCGATCGAATAGAGTGTTCTCCCATACTGTTTGAGTGCATATCGCATACTAAGAGTGTCACAGGACTTTTTAAACTGTGCACAAGTATTACTCGAAGAGCAATCCACGGTCGCTGACACTACTTTTGTTTTTGCATCAAACACAGCGTGAACCAAGGGCAATGCGTTGCTGGTAGATGCGGTTGATTCCAGCGCTACTTGCAGGGGAGCCTTCGAATCTGGCATACATTGTTTAGAAGGGTAGTAATCAATCTTATTCACTCCATTCAAGTTCAAAAACTTTGGTTCTCCACACGTTCCTAATTTCGGTTCAACTGGGCCAATATATTGCTTTGATCGTGCATTCAAGCAATTGTTACAGTCTCCTTTTTCCAAACTATAAATTATACTGGACATCGCTTTTCTATACTTTTGCCAAACAGCAACTTTGGAACGTCTGTATTCGATTTACTGCATGCTAGTTTGAATTCTGGGCCTACAGCTGGAACAGCGACAGAGCATTTACAAATCATTTCGTTACCTTTAATGTACGACCGAATTGCTGACTCTTTTACTCCAAGTGACAGTAAGCCAACCAAGGTTTCCGTTATGCTTTTGCAAGCAGTCTCAAGCCTTGCTTCCTTGCTTACATCATCGCAGGTGCTGCTTGATGCTTTCAGTTCATACGACAGTGTTTGAATTTCGGCAAGTGGATCCAACTTAAGCGAACTCTTGTACTGAGTTACCTGTGGCTCCACCTGACTCTTGTACTGAGTTACCTGTGACAAACTTTTAACGCGAGTTTTTTGAGCACGAGCATCCACCGAAGGGGTTTTGCGAAGGATAATATTGTTCCATTGACAATTTCGCATCGGGTCTTTTCCGTACTTACAGCTTCTCGAACACGCCCATTGAGATATACGGGCACGGTATCTTAGGTCCATCTTGGCTCCACGTATCACACATAAACCGCGCGGTCCTCGCTTCCGTCTCTTGTTGCGCTTGATCGATTGCTTCCTTCTCTTTGCTCGGTTTGAACTTTGCCTCCGCCGTTTCCTTTGCGTTCTTTGCGTTCTTTGCACTGTTTGCGTTCTTTGCACTGTTTGCGTTCTTTGCACTCTTTGCGTTCTTTGCACTGTTTGCGTTCTTTCCGTTCTTTGCACTCTTTGCGTTCTTTGCACTCTTTGCGTTCTTTGCACTGTTTGCGTCCTTTGCGTTCTTTCCGCACTCTGCCCTTCCGCACTCTGCCCTTGAGCAATCTTTTTTTGCTTCTTCTTCTTGGACAAAAACCCGTTTTTCCGCTTCAATTTCATTAGCTTCTTGAAGGTGGGGTTCTCTAACTCATGCAGATCTTGCCTCTGCTTCATCAGGTCTTGCATGTCCGCTGCGCCAGCATACGCCTGCTTCAACACAACGCATAACGTCGCAAGGAGCAAAACGTACAGAGCATGGCACCTCATGACCGCCACGCAACAAACAGGTCTGCAGCTAGTTTCGTTGGCGTTGAGCGTAGCACTCCAAACGCGGACGGACGGACGGACGGGGCCTGAGTGGAGCCAACTGTTGGCGCATGCATGCATGCATCATGCATAGTTGATAGATGATAGTTGTCAGGTGACGTCACACATACGGTACGTCAGGACTATCCTTAGCACCCAGACAGCATCCCCTCTTTTTCCGTAGAACTAAAGCAAGCACGCGTAATACCTTCTTCTTCTTTCTTGTTGGCCTTTCAGAGTTTCAATGGTGTGGCAGTGGTGGATGGTGTGACCATTGTTATCTACATCCCTTCTTCTTCTTTCTTGTTGGCCTTTCAGTTCCAATGGTGTGACCATAATATGGTACACTCTTGGTATGCGATTGGTCCCTACCTACCACGACGAGTCCAAGTGTACGACATGGTGTACTTGGATGAGATTATCTAACCCTACATATAACCCTTATCATTGGCTACGAGGATAACATGAAGATTGATTGCATAACAGACAAAACGATTCCTTCCATGCGAAGACATAAGTACACACATCATATATATACGTAGTACACGCCACTACACACATTTGTTTGTCTGACACATGACTATGACTATACTACACACATCATATATATACGTAGTACACGCCACTACACACATTTGTTTGTCTGACACATGACTATGACTATACTACACACATCATATATATACGTAGTACACGCCACTACACACATTTGTTTGTCTGACACATGACTATGACTATACTACACACATCATATATATACGTAGTACACGCCACTACACACATTTGTTTGTCTGACACATGACTATGACTATACTACACACATCATATATATACGTAGTACACGCCACTACACACATTTGTTTGTCTGACATATTACCATGACTACTATAACATGGTTATGACGTAAAAAAAAAAATTAAAATAGGTTACAACTTCGTCGAGATAAAATTGATGAGATGGTAGATAGATTACGATAGAGAACTAGAACTACCAAGCTTATACTTGGCAACAAAAAGATTTTTATCATCATTTTTTAATTTAATTAATTTTATTACATAAGTACATACACATTATTAATGAAGATAAATAGTCTATGAAGAAAGGAGTCAGCAACACGCTAGCACTACACTATAACACATAATAACACAACAAATATAAATAATAAGAAAATAAGTAGTATGTAGTAGAAAAAAATAAATAATGAATAATAATAATTGAAATAATTGAAATAATAATTATTAATAATATAGAAATAAATTATATATTATTATGTAATTATGAATAATATAAAAATAAATTATCTATTGTTGTTAATTAATAATAATAATATAATAATAAAAAAAATAATATATATATTATTATTTATTATTATTATTATTTTTTTTTTGGTTGAAGAATATAATAATATTTTTTTGTTGTTCGGCGGTGTCGTGCGAGCGCCAATACCAAGAGCAACGCAGGGTGCAGCTTCGAAAATCATACACCCATTGATGCATAGAGGATGGAGGAAAATGCACAAGCGGTAGGTGCAAAGGAATCAACAATTCACGTGGAGGAGAGACCACCCCTCGACGCCGAGCCCTTGTGGCGAGAATATGTGTCTACCTCACGTCTCAATAGCGATAAAGTTGAAGACTGCGAAACTTATAGTCGCTACCTGAAAAATTCAACGACAGGTGAAAAATTTGTAGATGAATCGTTTCCAGCAGCAATGTCATCAATACGCGGTTATGTCAATGGCGAGAGTTCGAACAGTAGTTTAGCAAATGTTACAGATTTTGTGGAAGAAAACCAAGTGCAGTGGCTTCGAATACCAGATATTGTGGAAAACGTGTCGTACGTTCGGTTCACTTGGCATCGTAATTTAAATAAAGATGGTGATATGATAACAAATTTATTAAATGCTTCCCCCGATGACACAATGCGTGTGGCTGGAATGTCTACCATGACACTAAAAGAAGTAGAGTACAAGAAACAGCGTTTTGCAATGGATGATTCATGGGATTCAGTTCGCCACACATATATGGACATTGCCAAGGCCGCTGTTTTGTCAGGAATGGTCGGGCAAATTGATGCTTGCTCTAAATTGTTTAATACCCATTTAAAAACGTGGTGCTTGGGAAAGCAAGGAAGCAACAAGAACACAAATGGCTTTAACTTCTTTAATAATATCAAAAGCCAAGCGTTTCCTTGCAAGTTTGCGCGTGACATAACAGTAGCGTATTTTTACGCTGAATTTCCTATGGATCGACACAACGCGCAGTTGAGTGGCGAATTTGCAAATGGCTTGCATATTCCAACAGTTGAAGACAAAGCCCTTGTTCACGTAATATGCGCAATCCATTTTAACCCAGGACCTAAATGTTTGTTTGCAGATGAATATACAAATAAAAGTATAGCCGAGTTCTTTGAGAATGACCATTATGCTCCACATCTTTTTGATGAGAAAAATCATTTGTTTGATGCGTTAGGATGCTTAGTGAGTGCGTCGACATTTAAAAATGCTGCAGGAAAAGAAGATGGCGGTATTAAAAAGAATGCAAGCGATACTGCACAGTATCACTGTATAAGTAAACGCCTGTTTCCAAAGGTCAAAAAGGTTCGCGAAAATATGAGCGTGTTTGAAGATCAAAAGTTGAATCCAAATGGTATCTACTTGGTAGAATTATTCTACGGCAATGCAAAAAGACTTGTTCTGGTCGATGATCAAATTCCATGCGACATTTTTGGCATGCCATTATTTACGAAGCCCTTGAAACCACTGAAGGAAAGAAAATTAAAAAGTTTTGTTAACCCATCACTACCTTGCCCCACAGAGTACTGGCCACTACTGGTTGAAAAGGCATATGCAAAACTTCATGGATCTTACCATGTCGCGCGATTCCAAAACAACAATACGATGGGTGACGTGACCACTGCATCAAGTTTGTTGCATCAGAAAAACAACGTTGGGAGTAAAATGAAAATGGCAAAGTTGTGTAAATCACTCAACTCCTTATCTGGGGGAGTTTCAACCACGTTTCAGTGGAATCGCAAGACTGGTCGTGGTTACCGTGATGGTATGTTAGAATGGTTTGTCCCCCCATCGACAGCTAGTGAAGCGGGGTCGTTTTCCGCTCTGGCTAAACTTGCAGAGGATCGGAGCGATTCCGAAGATATGGAGGATGGCCAAACAAAAGATGGTGGCGACAACGAGCTGCATGATGCAATTTTGAAAAACCCAGCTATAGACTTTGAAACCCAAACCACTGACGAAGAAAATGCAAGAATATTGTTTAGACGTCTGCGGACGATAGCAATCGGCGAAGAGAATATGGATACGATTTTTGTTGTCAAAAGACAAAACGAAGATGAAGACGAAGATTTAGAGGATTTAGATGAAAATGATACTGATATGTATCTCGTCTCAAATTTACTAAATCAAGATCGTGATTCTATGTCTTGGGTATTAGAGGATCCGAATGCATTAAATTCGCGGCAATCGTTTGTAGCGAAGCTTCGTTCCCCATTAGTCACGCTTACAAGACCGTGGAGTCCAATCCAACATTCAGATGAGAATCCGGAAGAAGGAACACAAAAAGGCATGGATCAGGAGACTCAAGTTGTTCGTATTAGCATGGTTGAGCTATATAAAAAATTTCGTGCAATAACAGTGCATCATATTTGTAGTAATCACCTAGCAGCAGAATCAAATGCAAAAGAACAGTTTAAGCACCATTTAACAATTAATGGCGCTTGGGGAAACTCTGATAGGGGACATACTTCGCCCACGAATCCCCAATACCATATTTTTGTAAAAAGCCCATGTAATGCAATAATTGCAGTAGAAACATTAGAGGAAAGTGTAAAGAGGAGTCGACAAAGAAGGAGGTCGAGATCAGCCTCCTTAGGTCAGAGGACCACTAATTCTCCCCTGTCTTCTCCAAATTCGGACGAGTTCGAGGTCCTCCCGACCCCCGACTCTGTAGGGCTGTTGTTGGAGAAACGCGTGCCCTTAAATGCAAACGAGTTTCTTCAGAAAAAACGATTTCAAATTGGTTTGGGGGAAAATCGAGTAGAAAATGGCCTACGATATAGCAAGTATGGAAATCAATCGTACCTTTCTGTTTCTTTAGATACTACTCTTGTCCATGCGAATTTATTCAACGATGGAAAAGACGACAGTAGCAGCGCTAATGACGAAAACTTCATGGACGATATGCCATATATTTTAGTTCCTGTCTCAATGGCACAAGCGGGAAGCCGCAGAAGAAGTGGGAAATACGTATTATCTATATTTTCGTCCAGTGAATTGGTTGTGAAGGAGCTTTTGAATTTAGAAAAAGGCGGCTTTAAATATTGCTTAGCAACCAGTGGTATAGTAGGAAAAAAGGTTGGTCGGACGGGAAGGTTGATGTCTCCATTAAATGTAGGCTTGAAAAAAAGTAGGAATGCAAACGATGATAGTCAACATGGGGGAAACTACCCAGACTATAAATCATGGTGGCTTAATCCACAATACGAATTTGAAGTTCAAAATAATAAACATAGCGCTGGTGATGGTAACAAAACGGAAGTTCTAGTGGTTTTGAGTAATAAAACTGAAGTGTCTCGAAGGCGCACGTCCATGTTGTCTGCAACACCAAAATCTAAATCAAGTAGTGCGGATGAAATTGTTGGTTCCTTGGGTAGACCGGTATGGCCTGGGATGGGATTCTTGGTTGCTAAGAGCATACATGGTCATATCATAAGGTTCCTTCCAGGAAGTATATATATAGATTTGGTTAAGGGCAACAGTGTTCCCACGATTTCAAAAATCCTTTACTTGGAAAACGGGAAATACATACTTATACCTTTCGGTAGTGATCCATCCGTAGCATATGAGTTCTCATTAAGCGTATTTTCAAATGAAAATTTACGAAGGAACTCACTGATCTTGCTGAAAGACTGGAATTCTCACATATGCTGGAAAAGTCACTGGATCAAGGGNTTTTGNGGGGNCTGCTGTAACCACAAGAAAAGTTGGCTGGAAAATCCAACAGCAACTTTTCAAGTCTTTATGAATGAAGATAAGAAAGAGGATAAAGATTGTACAGACGAAGATTTAGCGTTTTTAGACGTTAGTGCTGAACCTCCAACCTGCACAGTGCATATACAGATACTGCAGAAGCATTTAGGCCAGACTCCTATTGGTTTCTTTTTGTACTCTGGGTACCCGCCGTATAATCCAAATCGC
>LT658782.1:0-14440 GCA_900128575.1 Stramenopiles sp. TOSAG41-1 | reverse complement strand
ACAATATAGGCAATGGAGGGACTGCAGGACGCGATACAAGATGCCCAGTATATGGGAGAAATGTGCGATGATACGCCGCTACCTGTCACACGCTTGGAGCTGCCCCCTACTGACGCTGTCGAGGATTACCATACCAAATTAAAAAGACAGCGCCCTGGTGAAATAAGTTTTACTGGGATTATGAAACAAGATCTAGGGTATTGGTTCTTCCAGAGCTATGTGAAGTCTATGGATACTGCGGATAGCATAGATTTTTTGGCAGAAGTTGAAAACTACCGCATACTGACACGCGATAGTTTACGCGCCGACCATGCCAAAAAAATAGTCACCCGTTTTACCAAATTTGCATTGGACCTTGGCAACAACCGTCAAGCACCACACCATACATCCCGAAATGTGGGTAGTATGGAACCAACAGACAGCAGTATTCTATACCGTCGTGGCCGAACTCATCGTTTCGCATGCATGCGTCACATGGAACAGGACGAAACGCTCATTAGAAAAGTCGAACAAATTTTGAAGTCTCAAAGTACCAACAATATTTTTCTGCAAGATAGTACTGCAGTGGAAGTTGACGGGGCGACTGGAAGTGCTTCTTCTTCCGGTAACCAAACGGAAGAAGACCCCAAAAGGAGATCGTTTGTTGGGATTTCAGGGAGCACTGTTGAAAATCTGTTCCAAGAATTCGATTTTCTTGAGAAAGAGCTACATCATGTGTATGATAGAAACACAAAGCGCATAAAGAAAACCGCATCCTCTCATGGTGCGCTGTTCGAGACCAAGAAGCTTCCGGTTCAACTCTTCGATTTTTTGCAGGCAGTTGTATTGGAAAAAACTCGAAGACTCTACTTTGATGATTTTCTAAAGTCTGGTGAGTTCATCAAGTTCCTACAGTATAAAATATTGTCGGAACAAAAGTTAGGTGAATTGGATTTTGCAGTATTTCGTAAATTAGGGCGTGGTGGGTTCGGTGCTGTGTATGCATGCAAACGGATGAACACTGGACACCTGTACGCCATGAAAGTCATGGACAAAAGGCGACTGAAAGAAAAGCGTGCATTTAAGGTGCTACAGAACGAACGCTCTATATTAGAAAAAATCGATTCGCCATTTTTAGTGTGCATGTCGTACGCTTACTTGACCGAAAAAGATATTGTTTTTGTTTTGGATTTAATGCAAGGTGGAGATTTACAGTTCCATATAGCAATGCGTACGACACTTTGGCCCGAACAGTGGGTACGATTTTGGGCTGCGCAGGTAATTTTAGGGTTGGAGCACTTGCATGAAAAAAATATTGTCTATCGGGACTTGAAACCAGAAAATGTGCTTCTCGACCAGTATGGCAATTGTTGCATTTCTGACTTTGGGCTGGCTTGTCATATGGGTAGGAACGGATTGAAAGGAAAGTGTGGCACGCGTGGCTATTGGTCCCCAGAAATGTTGAGTGGTGAGCGATATTTTCTATCGACAGATTGGTGGAGCTTTGGGTGCTTCCTTTATGCTCTGATACATGGAAAGTCTCCTTTCAGAACAAGTAGAGCCAAGTCTTTGAAACCGGAAAAAAATGAAGCGATCGACTGCGCAACACTCCAAATGAAAGTCGAGTATCCCGAAGACGAATTCACCGATGAATCTTCCGATCTAATATCAAAGCTCCTCGATCGGAATCCAAAGGCCAGGCTCGGCAAACAAGGTGCCATAGAGGTACAGAAGCATATGTTTTTTCGTAAGATTAATTGGGGTATGCTATCCAATGGTGACGTAGAGCCACCGTTTACGCCCAACAGGGACATAAATGCAGCATCGCAAGATGATATCGGCGACTTTACCAAGTCTAAAGTAGAGTTGGCCCAAGAAGATGAAAAAATGTTTGAGCAAATGGAATTTGTTTCGTCGCCAAATGTACAAAAAGAATTTGTCCAACTTTTGCAGTATGAGTATGAACACGGCCCAGTTGAATTGCAACAGGAAGTTGATGTTGGGTGTTGTACTGTGATGTGAATGTCTGTTTGCCAAAAGAAAACGCACCGATAATAGAGCATCAAATAAAGTGGTCCATCTACAGCCGCAACCAGATGCCTTGTTATCCGTCCTGGCGCTCAGGGGTACATCGAAAAGACGTATATTTAGGTTTGTCCAAGAGATTAGCTGTGAATATTTAAAACAAGCCCCCTTAAAGCCATTTTGCATTATTCGTAATTATCCTGATATAAATAATCATATATAGATCAGCTGTGAGTCTTAGTAACCTTAAAATTATTTTAAAATTGACTTTTAAACATTAAGTTTTATAAATAATCATATACGACCAAATAATCACACAATGTGAAAATTAAAGACTATATTAAATGATATATATACTCGTATATATATATATATAACACAAAAAAATGAGATGCATATAACTTCTCAATGCATAACTGAGGACCAATTGATTAACTCTCTACTTACGAAAAATCTTCTTTATAAAAAGAGATTAGAGAAAAATGCAGAACATATTTAAAAAATGAACACGATGGACACGGACTCCGAAGGTTATGGCGTAACTTTCATGTACGTATGTACATATGCACGTCGCATATTTTGTTTTTACAATATACTGCATAAGGCTGAGTTGTGCTTTTCAGATACAACCACATTGCCAGAAGCGTCTTCCTTGTTTTCGCGACTGTACGCAGTTGCAGTACTGCCATGCCTGCTGCTATTTGAGATCTTCACTTTTTGACCAACGTGTTCGTTGTTGCCACTATCAATCAAGCCCCTGCTGAAATCTTGTAAGTTTCCTTTCCTTGTGTGTGAATGCCCTATGTTCGAGATTGTCTTTGAACGTTTGATGCCTTTTGACTTCTGGCGATGCCTACTGCTACCACCAGATCTCATACTTTCGCGTCTCTCTCTCTCCATTTCCTTTTCTCTCTCCTTTTTTTCTTTGCGCCGCTTTGATTTCTCGCTCTTGACACGTAATGTGCCTGCTAGCGGATCGGGCATCGTTTTCTCGTTGCCACCATTGTCGTATTGTGGTTCCGACCAATCATACGCGCCATCTAATTCAATTTCCTTTCGTTTTGCAATTCCATTCAATATTCCTCTAAGCTTACTATAGTCTATGGGGTCGCCTGCTCGTATCGACCGGCATGTGTGGATGAACTGAGCATAACCTTGGTCATATCCTTTGCATAAATCTTTCAACGAAATTTCCATCTTTTTGTTGGCTATTTTAGCGTACTTTTCTTTCGTTGTTTTTGCTTTCATGCCAGACCACGGCATGGCGCCACGGCAAAAATATATTAGCATGTATCCCAACGATTCCAAATCGTCACGATACGACGGAGGGTCGCCACGGTGGGCACTGATGCTCGCATACCGCGCAGTACCGACTAGACCACGACCTTTCTTGTTTTTCACGTTCTCTATTGACTTCGACAGTCCAAAATCCAAGAGGTAAATGTCAGACTCGCCGCTCACACCGAGCCCTACTAAAAAATTTTGTGGCTTCATATCCCGATAAATGTATCCACAGCTGTGCATTTGCTCTAGAATAGAAAGTGCGCGCTGGCCAAACTGCAGTATAGTCTTGTCTGTGAACTTTCTATTACAGTGGTCGAACAACTCGTCCAGGTCCGGCCCCAATAAATCTAATACAATAGCGTTATAGTCGCCACTAATCCCATGCCACAGCAGCGAAGGGACGCCATCGACTGCGGCCAGATCCTTGTAGACTTCGGCTTCGTGCACCAACTGCTTGCTTTTTGAACTCAGGGACTCTAGTTTCACAGCAACGTTTTTGCCACTGCGTGTGTCCTTGCCCAAATAAACCTCTCCGAAACTGCCCTCCGAAATTTTGTGCAGGAGGTCATACCTGCCGCCAATTACATTCATGATAGCACCAAAGTGCAATAATCGATCCGAGACCGTCAAATGCAAGCCGGTGCCGCACGATGCAACGCAGCGTTGTCCCTGCCCGGGCCGACCAGACCCAAGCAGCCAATAACAAACAACGCATTATCATACATACTCACCTACTCTTTTGGGCTGACGACGACAACGATCATCGATGATGGTTATTATTATATTATTTATAATTATTTTATTATTATAAAGTTTATATAATATATTATTACAATAATATATCATATATACTAGTTTTATTATATAAAATTATACTAGCTAGGCTAGCAAGTAATAATAATAAAAAAACACTTTTTGCTGTTGATCGTGTCGTTGCAACAGAAGAAAATCAATCCACTCCTCGTGCTCTTAGACTACAACGCACGCCTATCTGGTAGACATTCTTCCACGCCTTCCTGTGCCGTAATGCGTCAGGTCAGGGTAACTGCGTTCAGAGCATACATCTGAGGAATGATGCGATTCATCTTCGCATGGCCTCCGGATGCGTTGGCAAGATCCACTGGTCGTTTGAAAGTACAGTATAATGTAGTGTCTTTCCCCTAGGAAACGACCAAGCCATTCTTAGGGGGAGGCGTCCGTAGTCTTGGGCCCATAGTCCTATGCGGGAATGCGTAGGGGGCGTGCCTTTGGGTCCAAAATGATTTGTATTGAACGTTATCAGTACACTAAAGAGCAGTGTGTGGACCATCAAGGAAGCCCCTACTATGTCTTCCTTGTTTGATAGTAGTCGCAGGCAAAAAAAGAGGGGATTTTGCTTTCCACGAAGGAAGGAAGGCTTTCCAAACATGGGGACGCGCACGGGCGCGCTCGGTCGGGGTTGGACGCGACGTGGGACACGCTCAGAACGCCCGTTCGTTGCCGTACTTTCAATCCAGCAGCAACAGCGCTTCGTGGTCACGCCTCGATTCTTTCGAACCAGTGCGGACACACTTCATTTGCAGGAACAGCAACTCAAAGCTTGAGGCGAGATGAAAACGGTACTGGTAGCCCTTGCGTTGGTTGGTTTGACCACCGTTGCTGCCATCGATAGGGATAGCAACCTGCTAGCAAGCCAGACTGGGGATAGGAAACGAATTAGTAGTAGCAAATTAAATGCGTTGCAGGCGCTTGGAGTTGGTCTGGATAACAGAGCCAGTGCAAAAGTGGCGGTCGATGCCAAGGCGGAAACGACCGCGGTCGGTACATCCATAGAGGAGGGGTGCATGAACGTGCCTTTGTCACTCTGTTTGGGCGACGGGACAAAAATGCTCGCAGCAGACGCGCATGGCAAGACACTCGTAGGTTGGTGGCAGTTTGACGACATTGCAGGTTATGATAGCTCCGGCCACGGTGGTTACGCGAAACCTGTGCCAATTGCAGGCCCAGCCCGTGGTGGTAACGGCGCCAGCGCCGTCTTCGACGGTAAAAACTCGCTGACCTTGCCCCACACGGAAGCGATGCAGTCTCAAGGGATGACCATTGCATTTTGGATGTACCTGATGCAAGATAGTGGTGGAATGTACCGTTATATTATTCGCAAAGGTGAAGAAGGGTCAGAGTTTACGCCGGTCATCCAGCTTCACCAAGAGTCCCGACGCTTGCATATCCGCGTGAAGACGGAGGGGCAAGAGGAGGAACGCTTCGATAGCATCGGTTTCATTCCTAAGCGACGTTGGACCCACATTGGATTGGTTCTTGAGGGGGAACAAGCGCGTTTGTATATCAACGGAGCACGTGATCAAATGTTGATATTGAGGGGGCGTGTGCGATTCAACAACGGCCCATTCACGCTGGGTGGAGGCGGTGCGCAACCCGGTGTGGCCAGCTATATAGATGATGTGCGTGTATACAATGAAGGCTTGGAAGAGGCAAGGATGCATTCGTTGGCGCACGGGGCATTAGGCCCGGTAGGTCCAGACTTCGCCAAATTAGGATGCAATAATATGCCTTGCACGTACCAGAAAGCGCAACAAGGCTGCCCTGAGTCGTACCATTTGTGTGAGACGCGGGAACTTTACGCCGGCGCATTGCAAGTTGCACGTGCCCAAGGTTGGTTCCTTTTGAATACACGAGTTTGGCCAAACAAAGCCCCTGTGTCCACGCAATCCCATGAATTGCGATTGGCCATATGCTGCCAAAACTAATGTGACAGCTCAATGCGCACGCGTATGCATATGCCGTTTCAATTAAACCGACGAGAGAAAGGTCATGAGATGTCTGCCTGAAGCTAGAATATATGGCATGTGCTCGAGGGGAGTGTTTAGATGCAAAAAATGTAACTTACTTAAAATATTTTTTTATAAAAAATACTCTCTCGTATTAAAACTCAACGGCAGGTGACGTAAAGGCTCTTTCAAAGTTACCACGCACGCACAAAGGAAAACATAAAAAAAACTCTCTGTAAGCTTTGTGATGTGCCCTCAGCCCTCACGTAGCCTTCTTGCGCGTAATGTCCTGGCTTCTTAATCCAGCTTATCTAGCTGAAAGGCTTTTTCTACGTCTATAGCATCGTTGTTAAAGCCGTCACTAGATGCATCCGAATGCAAAGACATCATTTCGCTCCCACTACTTTCATTACCATCGCCGCCAGCATCTCCATTTTTCCTACCATCTCCAGAAGATTCTGAAGACGAGGAATCAGAGTATATATCATCGTCATCGCCCATGTTGGGCGGCAGGTAGTAACCCTGCTTTTTGCCTTCCAGTGATTCGCTTGTTACCATTATTTTTCTCAGGGGGCGACTTGGGGTCTCGACCCATGCTGTTTGCACCTGTAAAAACTTGGGATTTGACGGCGGGGCGATTATTGGGGCGTCAAAGGATACCACTAGCTTGGCGTAACATGGAACTTCTATTGTTTCGCCATCATACTCGGCATCTACAAGGTCAAATGAGCTTAGTTTGCTGTGCTTTGACCCTTCCTTTTTGTTGCGTCGTGACTGATTTCTATGTTTCCTCCTTTTCCTTCTTCGGGCCTTCTTCCGTTCCAGATAGCCACTCGATTGCAAAAATTCTAACCCCTCGACATTTTCCTGATCTCTGCCTATGGACGACGCAATCGACTCAATATCATCGTCATACCCAGCAGACTGCTCCAACAGTTCAATAAATGACACCGAAGACTTGGCAGCCCGGCGCCGTATGCTCTCGTCGACGTATGGTACCGTCTGCGGGTGGCGTGGCGGCAACGACATTTCTGCCAGGATCGCTCTACGTCGCGTAACTAACAGCAGGCTCCGTTTCGGGTGCAGCCCGACGTTCCCTGCTGCGGTGCGGTGTCCATGTGGCGAAGAGCCAACATGTGCACCTACCTGCCTTGGGATCGATCGATCGATCGTTATAATACCTTTTTATTATTATATTAATTTATTATATAATAATATATAATAAAATACATATACATAATTGAAAATGTAAATAATACAACATATTATATATAATCTTTTTTTTTAATTATTATTATTAGTAGTAGTAGTGGCAATAATAATAATACATGTATAACGACGATGAAGAAAGGAGAGAGAGAAGACAGAGGTGTGTGATAGGGTAATATACACTATGCATATATATCCTCGAGTACATCAAATGTTTCCTAGGTAAACTCTACACGTTGCCCACCACAAGTACGCCAAATGTTTCCTATGTATGGTAGTGCATGACTACTGGAAACGCGCCCTCGAGTACGATGCAAACTTGCATCCAACTCACGGACCATTCTGAATCGTTTGTTTGTTTGTTTCATAATTGCGCGAAGGAGTGTTTAACAGTATTCTTCAAGGCGTACTTGTTAGGTTAGGAAGGACATAGAGGACATTTACTCCATTATTAATTATGGATGGATTGGTATACTCTTACTACGCCTCCTTCTTCTACATGTTATTTCCCCCTCTCCTCCTCCTTATCTCTCTCTTCTTAATTATTCCTTCTTTTTCTTCTTCTTTTTTTTATCACATTTTTTTCATCATTTTTTTTATTGTTATTTTTTTTTTTATTACTAACAACAACGTATTATTATTATTAATTTTTTTTTATTTGTGTTTTGTTGTTTGTGACTCGCGAAAGTGGGCAACCGCGATGCCCGATAGCACCGTTTTCGCTTTGGTCACGTTGTGAGTTCCTTGGTGCTCAGAGAGGAAGGAAGGAATAAGGAAAAAAAAATTGGCTCTTTCATGGAGCAAAGGGGGAGGCAACGGCCAAACGATCTCCGCGATGCGAAATTCAATAGTTTGAGCAAAGCCCTACATAGCATTGGTGCGGAAGCCGCTGGAGTTAGCAAGAACATAGGGCGGTCCTCTCGTGGTAGCAGGCTAAAACTTCGCCAGAATAATCGGTTGAAGGTGTCAACCTTGCAATTTTCGAGTGGTTCAGATCAATCAAATTTGAAGGCTATGGAAAGTAGTGCCAGGGTTGGTGTTTTAAAGGGGAGCCGACCGCGTCGCATACCGCGTCAGCAGAGGCGCTTGCCCGTGTCTCCTCTGGACCGACATAGGCAAATGGAGCGTCAAGTGGTGTCCAATCAAAGGATGACAAGTGCACCTGCATCATCATCATTTAGGCAACAATTCCAGGATCGCGGCAGAATTAGTGATTATGATGCCAGTACTTCTAGGAAAGACGGACAACACGGCAACAGGCACGGGCTTCTCCCGCGCCCTTCCAGCCGGCAAAGAGCCTCTAGAGGAAGAAAGCACGTTGGGAAGGTGGTCGATAACAATAGATTGCATGGTTTTACGGTTGACCACAAGGATTCAAAAGAGTTTAATCGGGGTTCTGGTGGTGGAGATCATCAAAGTAATCAGCATGGCATTGGCCAAGTTGGCGCTGATACCTTCCAAGGCGGTTCCGATAAGTCTGAAGTCGCAGACTTCTTGAACTCATGGAATAGACTTGGGCGGGCAAGGCCGAAAACTAGCGATGCTTCGAGGCAAAGAAGCGGAATTCCCGCAATGAATTCTAATGGTAGGAGAGGTACAAACAACACTGACCTTGTAACAGAAGATCTGATGATCATATCTATGTCTCCGATTTCTATCAAGCCAAGAAGTAAGGACGATATATTTAGATTAGGGGATTTCGACAAGCATGTGACACGCGCAAATCCCAATAATGCTCAACGAAGCGACGACAACAATTCAACGCAACTCCCGCCATTTGGGGGATACCCTTCTTTGTCTGGCGACAGTAGTAAACAAAATTTTTATTATGGAAAAAAAAGTGAACCAAGTGGAAACCAAGGAAAATCTCGCAACACGGTACTGCACAAAAAATTATTGCAGCCACCCATAAATGATCAGATTTTACCCACGACAAGAGCAACTCTCGACAATAGGCCAATCAGTCGTGGACGCTTTCGTAGCTCTAGAGGCTTGCCGTATGGTATACCGGCAGTATCAAACCGGCGAGCAAGAACGGCAGTTGGAAGTAGTAGGAGCAAATTGGCGGATTCGCAAATGTTCGTTGCAGGGTCCAGCAGGAGGGCGCGCCCCTCCACGTCTGGTGGCCGTTGATTTGGACTCGGCAGGATGTATTTAGGCGAGAAAGGAGTACTCTGGGTCTGATCCTTTGCAAAAAATGTAAACATATTCTCAATGTGTGTGCGTGCGTGTGTGCTTGTATTTTAATTTATGCAAAGGTATGTGATTGCCATAATATTTTCTCTGGTGTAAGTTTCCGCAGTTACACCAAAATCTCCATTCGTAGCTGAGCGATGAAAGACAACTTCGACTCCCCCGCCCGTGCTCGTGCTGCTAGGTTCGAAGGAAAGGTGGTTTCCTATAGAATATACAACACTACTATATATCGTACTTGACAGCTTGGCGCGCGATTCCATCCCCCGTAAACTTATACTTCTCTGGGTTGACAAAATGGCTCCAATTTTACGAACTCCCTTGCATATATTTAATAGCTTATAATATATTCCTTTTGTCGGATATTTCTGGAATCGAAACATTTCCGTCATTCGGGGACTTTGTGTGTGTTGAAATCGTCTCCAGGTCCCCATTGTCATGCGTTGTTTCCGATGCAGTTCATAGGAGGATGAAACCCAGATCAGTACGTTTCTGGTCTACTCAGTGGAACCTGGTTCGACCTTCTGGATTGTGTACTTACAGTTTATTTTGAAGTTGAGTTGCAGTCTTTCTTCTCCGTTCCTCTTTCGCTCCTTTCTTCTTGTTTGTTGCAGTAAGTGATAACAATGCCTTATTGTGTAATTGAAGCAATGTTAATACTACTACGATGATTTCTTCCTTTTTCTTTTTTTTATTTTATAATAAGATAGATGTTGTTGTTACTGCTCCTTCTCTGTTTATCCATACTACTACTACTATAAATCATGCGTTGCCAATATTATTACTATTATTTATTATCCTTGTTTGTTTGTTGTAATTCTAAGGAAGGGTAATAATAGCACATAATTGATAACGCAACAGCAGCAAGTCCAATGAAAAATAGTTGTTATGATTTATTATTATGATGATGATAATCTTTTTTTTTTTCTTCTTCTTTCTCACTCCTACTCTCTATAATACTAGTGCTACTATGATAATAAATAAAAAATATTATTTTATCACTGTTTTATTAATAAATAATAGTATTCATCACACATCATAATCACATCATTCTTCTCTTCTTCTTCATATTTTATTATTATTATTCTCTCCTACTAAAAACAACAACACAAGAACAATAATAGAAATGTGACATTATTATTATTATTATTATTATTATTATGGAAGAATGTAAATGCTGACTTAGGCGGGTGAGAATGCATGTCATGGATGGATTTCGATTAAAAGGAACAACGAAACGTGGCCGACGATTGAGATATTACTGCTGTGCCTTCAAGACTTCGAAGGGTCATCAAACGAGCCGGTGTACTAGCGATGATGTTCCGTGATAAAGGGGGTGCCGAGGCTGCCGATGGGACGACCGCTTTAACGAACTTGTTCGACGCAGAGTCTCCCTCGGCTTTCAACAAGAAGAAAAAAAGTAAAGTTTCCTCGTCTCCCCAGCGTAGAGATGCTGCAAAACAAACGAAACAGACACGTAAAGCTAGCATTGAAACGATTTTAAGTTTGTTCCAGCGTGTGAAGTTAGATCGATTTCTTACGTTGGACGAAGCATGCGTCACTACTGCGCACGCAGATAACTATGATTTTTCAAATAAGTTGCTTCGACGGGGTGACTGTGTACATATTGTTCATGAAGATGCACAAAGCGACTTCACGACGAGCTGTATTGCATACGTCCTCGGGAAATACAAGGAAAGTAAAAATGTAGAGTTTGGCGTGGAATCGCGGAAAGACATGTTTGATTGTGTCATTCTATTGCGCCCGGAGTCCATAGCGAGAGGCCGCCTGCCTTGGATGGGCCGACGCGAAATTTTTGTGACCAACCTGGCCTGCGTTGTGCCCAAGCACATGATACGAGATAAAGTCATGGTCACCTCGCTGCAAAATTTGCCAGACGTGAAACAGAAGCGAAAAGGCAAGCAGTTGTACTACGCACGAGCTAGCTACGATGTTGACAAAAAAGAATTCTTTGACTACTCTTCTATAGATTTTCTTTGCCTATGCGTCCAGCCGAAGAATCCCGATCGTACTTTCATCACGTGCGAGTATTTTGACGAAAGTGGTACGAAAAGTGGTGGTTGTGGTGCTTTGTATCACCCAAGGTGTGTTGGGACCTCAAGAAAGATCGTTGACGGGATCGGGGAGTTCAAGTGCCCGTTGTGTGTGCGCAAGGCGAAAGAAAGGGATGCACAAAATAGTGGTCGCAATGTCGGCAGCAGTGGACTTTCGCCGAGTGACGTCGAACTGAAGGAAGCAAGAATGGCTGCAAAACTGGAAACGCTCGCTCGCATTGACCCAAAAACCCTTATGCTTGGCTTTGAACAATGCCAGCGTCACCCAAGGTGCAGCAAGCCCAATCGCCACCCTGCCAGGTGCAAACTGGATCGACCCGAGGCTGGTGGCAATCCTGCGGATAGCGAGAACATGAGCCTGTCGCCTTCTAAAATTGTTAGTGGTTCGAAGAAAACAACAATTAGAAAGGCAACCAAAGCGGGTGTTAAATCACTGGAGCCCCGTATCAGGAAAAACAATATTCGGAGGCGGCCTAGAGAGGAGGTGCCGCTTTTTAAATTTCGAGGCCAGGGAAAGGGCTTGCTTCGTCTTCCCGAGAAGCAGTCCTACGCAGATGATGCTTCCAATACTAATTCGAAAGTAATCTCTGTAAGGCCTGCTGTCGCAGAGGCAAATACACCCAGCCGTCGTAAATTTGTAAATCATACGTCACCGCCACAGCAAATGGTGCCAAGTAAAACCAAGGCAGAACGCTCAATAAAGTTTCGCAATGCCGTGCGTTCCCGCAGCAGCTCAAAAAAGTATAATGCGAGAGAGCAGAGGCTCCAACACCAAGACTCGGACAACGCTAGTACAAGCAGTAATAATAGTAACACTAATGATGATTTCGGCCCAGGGTTATATCCCAACCAATTTTCATGGGCATCGTCTGTAAGCGGTCTGGGGTTCAGGGACTCTCCCAAAAGGCCTCTTAGTATGAATAGCATGAGCGATGGCGAAGATAATCTTATCCATGGAATAACACCTTTGGGTTCGATGGACTTCGATGAGTCGACTAGCATCCCCCAATCTCCAATGGGTGTATTACGAGGTGGACTTTCGGGTATGTACGTGTCAGACACCGTGGATCAGCAACATGATAAAGCTGTCATATCTGAAATTTTGAATTCGCCTTTGACAAAGTATAGCTCTCCATCGCTGTCGGCCTTATTTGGAGACGATGAGCTTGGCGGAGGACCAAACGTTTTCGCTTTGCCAGAATCTTCTCTACAAATCAATAGCAGGCGAACTGGCAATAGACGAAACCTTAGGAATGCGTTGCCGAACAAAAAAGCAAAAGTTGCAAATTCAGCTAAAAAATCTGGGTCGGTAGGAAATGGCAGGGGGAATTCCACCAAGCGGCGCAAGACGAGCAATGGTAGAAACATTGCACGACCCTTAGTAGACAAATCAAAAACAAATCAAAATAGTGCAATTAGTAGTAGCAAATCTCGCAGTTTGTTTGGTCAAATTTCTGTCGCGAAGGCAAAGCGTGGCCATATAAACTCCATATTTGAAAATTTTAAAAATCCACCCCCCTCTCCCATGCTGAAGCCTGGAATGTAGCCGCATAATGGACCGAGGGTACTCTGGTATTTTCTTCTGTGGTTGCCTATACGTGGCGTGCGGCACCGTGTCGACAGGGGTGGGGTGTAGAGACTGTCGATCGAGATGCGATGAAGTGTTTCTCGGCGACGGTGTGACCAAGGTAGAGGTATCCATTCTCGTACTAGTATTATTTAATTTTAATGTGACACTAATATAACTACAATGTTGTTAAAACACGCTTTTTAGTAACGAGCCCGTTTGGCTGCTTCTGCGGCAAGCATAGCTTCTCTCTTAGCAATACTACGTTGCGTTTTTAAACCAAGCTTTCTGTCGCCCCATTTTGGGTTTGGTGCATCATTGAAGCCTGTGGTACAGATGTTCACAATAGTGTCTAATGCTGCTTGGTCAGCTGCATTGACTTCGGTCAAAGCTACAGCAGTTGCGTTTTTCATGTTAACAAGGGATCCTAGTCTGGACTTGTTCTTAACGATGCAGTATGGCACGCCCATGGACTTGCATAGCGCTGGAAGCCATACAACAAGCTCGATTGGGTTAACATCGGAAGCAATGGCAACCATTTTAGCCTTCTTCTTCTCAACCAAGTAGGTGATGTGGTTCAATCCGCTCTTCAAGGTTGGTGGAGGCTTAGAGCTAACACCACTACCAGATTTTGCGTTTTCGGACGCGGCTTGAGCTTTAAGACGCTCTTTCTTTTCTTTTTTGGTCTCAGGGCGGTACTTGTTCAAAAGCTTGAACAATTCAGTTGCTTGATTCTTGTTCAAGGCATTGTTGAATTGGTTGATTGCTGGTGGGGTTTTCAAGCGGTCCAAAAGCACCTTCCTTTGGCGTTGAAGACGGATGTACTTCGGCCATTTCACGAAACGGGACAAGTCGCGTTTATGGTTTACCACATCCCCGCCGATACGGAAACTGCGTGCTTGCGCTGGGAACAACGGGTTCTCAACAACGGTCTTGCTTGTCTTGGCCGCTTTCTTCTTACCTCCCTTGGATTTTGGCATGTTTTATATCGATTCGTTTGGTTTTTAGAAAGTCTGTTTGGTCGTCTTTGCAGAACGTGAACAATCTGTGCAGTGGCAGAAGCGAGCGCAGTGGCAGGAGTCGGTTGGCACTACGTGTGGGTGGCCTAGATTTCGTTCCCTTACCTCTGCCATGGTAAAGCGTGTTGTGTGTAAATATAAAATAGTAAAAAAGAGGCCAAACAACAGTGCAACAACGGAGGATCGGTACTGTCCCCAGCACGATCTTCCCTATCAAAAAAGAGAAAGAGAAAAAGGAGGCGCTGGCGGAATGAGTGGAGGATGATCAAGGTAGATGGTACGTGCCTGCTACGGGGGATGGACAACGCTGTGTTAGTGGTAGAT
>LT658781.1:0-14470 GCA_900128575.1 Stramenopiles sp. TOSAG41-1 | reverse complement strand
AGTTGGTTTAGGTTTCAGAGGAACTTTATTCGAATACGAACCCTTGAAAAAAAGAGAGAAGATGATAATGATGATAATAATAATAAAAAAAAAATAATAATAATTAATAATAATAATGTTGTTATATTGTGTAGTAGTATTAGTATTAGTATTAGTAGTGTTGTTGTGGTGGTGGTGGATGATATTTTATTATTATTATTATTATTATATTTATATTTATTATTATATAAAAAACAACCGTAGTAGTGTAGTAGCACTACTACAGCGTAGTACATGTATTATTATTTATATTAGATCTCTTCATCGTAGGACTCATTGATTATTTGTAGTCTTACTTATGCTCTTGGTAGTCGAACTCTACTAGATATTAAAATGAAGAATGTCTCGTCTATATCTTCTTCTTCTTCTCCTCCTTCTCCTCCCTTCTTTTTTGTTGTGATCACTACTATACGTGTATGCTGCAAGCATCCTCGAGAACCATCTCGCAGGCTGTGATATTCAAAATTAAATTGATCCCGTTTCAACGTCTGAATGGCGCTTCAGGGTATCAAAGTCTTGGACTTCACAAGGTTCCAAAATGGGCCCGCAGCGACATGCATGCTGGCAGACCTAGGCGCAACCGTAATTAAGGTGGAAGTTCCGGGGATTGGGGATGCTGGAAGAGGGGCGACAATGGGTTCGCTCAGTGGGTTCAGTGGCTACTTCGAATCATTGAACCGGGGAAAGCATTCTCTAGAGCTAAACTTGAAGCATAAAAGTTGCCGACCTATAATGGACAAGCTTATTGCTTGGGCGGATGTTCTCGCAGAGAATTTCAAACCACGGGTCCTTGAGCGTTTAGGTTATGGCTACGAGTATTGCAAAAAAATTAATCCAAAGATAATTTATTGTTCAAACTCAGGTTTTGGTAATTCTGGACCATGGTCCAAAAACGGGAAAGAGCGTGGCTCTTTTGATACAATTTCCCAAGCCGTCAGTGGTGCCATGGCTTCAAGTGGTGGCGGACCGTCACACACACCTGTGCTAGCACCTTGGGGACTTGCCGATCAAGTTGGAGGACTGAATTTTGCTGTACAGATATTGGCCGGCTTAGTAGCACTGGAAAAGCAAGGTATTGGCCAAAAAATCGAATGTTCGCAGCTAGGCGCCATGCTGCAGCTCCAATCAACTGATATAGTGTCAGCTATGGAGAAAGGTTTCCAAAGAGATGATGGAGAACCCAACGGTTTAACTAACATGGCTTTGTCTTTCTATAAATGCGGGGATGGAAAATGGATTGCGGTTGCCCCAATGGTAGAGGAGTATCACTTCCCAAAATTTTGTAAAGCCGCAGGACTCGAGGATCTTCTAACTGACAGCCGTACAGGCCCAATTCGAAATCGATATAAAAGAGAAAATCGGAAGTATTTTAGGAAACGGTTAGAGCAGCGCTTTCTGACCAATACCGCGCAATATTGGGTTGATCAGATTGGCCCTGTAGGTGTCCCAGTAGGGCCTGTACTTGATTATGATGGTGTTCGTAATCATCCGCAAATCCGCAAAAACAAGTACATCGTAGACATAGAGCACCCAGGCTGGGGCAAAATCTCTACCGTTGGGGTGATGGGGCAGTATAGTAAAACGCCTGCTCCCCCAGTCGGGACGGCACCTGACTTAGGAGAGCATACGGACGAAATTTTGAAACAAGTAGTACATTTGGATGAAAGTGAAATTCAGGCATTGAGAGACAACGGGGTTATTTCTCCAGATCCCAACAAGAAGTATACCCCCCCTGCTTGGATGAAAAAACATAAAAAAAAAACGTTTAAAGTCAAGAGCAGGCTATAGTTATGTTGATTTTTCTTTTTCGCTATCATTCGTAAAATTGTCTTCTTCACCATCATATTTATGACTTGCCTGATCATCATTAATTTCCTCAAATGGTACATGAATCCACTCTGATGCAGCCCCATAACTGCTCCAGCCAACTGTATTGTGGCTTCTTATTCGAAACCGTACTGTGTCGCCTGGAGAAATATTCTCTTCGAGCTTGAACAATGTTGTTACTCCTTCAGCCCGTTTAACCGGGCGTATTTCTGCTGTTTGCCATCCAGTCGAACTTGCACCTTTCTTTTGGTACTGAACGTCATATCCATCAATATTTTCACCATTAGACTCGGGCTGATCCCATTGAACTGTAACGTGTTTATGACTTCGATTCACCAAACCAATCTTATCTACAAGGGCTGGTTGCGCGGAAACAGTGCATACAGGCAATCCTGTGTTGCAAAATTCCCCGAATCCCAATATGTTGGATGCTCGAACTCTGAAAACATATTTCTTCCCAGGCATCAAATTTTCTATCTTCGCTTCACAGCGTTCCACCATGTAAGGAAAAGTATCCCATGCAACGTCGCTGTCCCCAGCATCCACAAGNTTCTGAGTCTTGGTAGTATCAGNCTCTTCAATTGCTCTATATTGCACTTGNTAATTAATNACNGGTTCTCCTAAACTTTCAAANTTNTTCCAATTAAGCAACAAGGTGGAATCGGATTTGTCGGTNATCCACGGCAGCTTTTTAGATTTATAGTAAGGCAAAGAAGGTCTAGTTTGTACGTACCGAGGTGTTTCTACNTAATCGGANGACCCCGCTGAGTTAGAAGCACTGACTTTAAATTTATACCATGTACTAACGGACAATTTGGTCACAGTATACATATATGTTTTTCGGGACAACTCGTGCTCAATTGGTAATTCACCTTCTACGCTGTGCCGTTCCTCGCTTTCCATGGTTTCAAAACAGCCTTCTCCAGACACATACAAGTTTCCACATTTCTTCCACTTTTTGCCATCTATGAATTCATCTGTCATACCATATCCGTGTGGTTTGCGCATGCTCTGATCACAGTCAACTTCTTTGTGTTTCTCTTCTGTTTCTGGTTTTCCATCTGTCGAAATAGGTTTAATCGATAATGCTGTAGCTGGTGATGTTTGATTCTTCCCCTTACTATCTTTTTTGCGATATTTCGACTTGTTGCGCTCTCTGGCAGCAGATATTCTAGCATCGTCGGCAGCTTTTTTCCGCCGCTTTTCCTTTTCCCGCTGCAACGATCCTGTGGGGGAGTATGGATAAACACGTGTTAGAAATGCATGGATAAGAAGCAGTAGCATGGCAAAGAAACAGTTGCTCAACTTACCTTTGCCTTGATTGAACCTTCGAGGCACTGGGGTACCCTCAAGGCGCCGTATCGTAAAAAAATCTAAGGCCGTATCTTTCGAATTCATGTACTTGGGCGTTTCCCATGCCAAAGTAACTGTGGTGCTACTTTCGCTCGTTACTCTTAGGTTTTGAACGGGTGATGGAGAATCACCGGGCAAAGCAATCCAGTTGCTGATACCATACGTTCCATTTCCTACGCAGCTGCCAGGATCGTTTATATCGACATCATTAGCATCCACTGCTATGAATCGATATGTGCCGCATGGAATTAAATCCTCGACCACGTAATTTGCTGTCGAAATAAGTTTCATAGATCCTCTTCCTATGTAATGCCATGCGGATGGCCGCTCCAGAAAGCCAACTTTATCTTGAAATAGTAAAACATAATTCTTGATCGTATCAACATCGATCCACTTCAGATGAATTGTTGTTGAAGTGACCTCAATTTCATATGGCCCATTCAAGGTCTTTACATATGGATGTAGATCTTTTGACCATTTCGACATACCAACAGCATTTCGGGATCTTATGCGAAAAGTGTATCGTGTAAATGGAGACAACATTTCGATTTTTACACTAAGCGGTGGGGTTGGCTTTGCCCTGCCTGCGGGTTTGTCACTAAGCGACTCCATTAGCGGCCGCACTGATATTTTCTTCCACGACATTTGTCTTATATCCTCCAACTCTTTGTTTGCAACATCTATCTTTTTGTCGTATTTCACGCTTAATTCTTTTTTTTTCTTGGTAACCTTCTTCATCTGCTTTTTCAGCGTTCGTCGTTCAGCTTCGTTTCTTGCCTCGTGCGAAGATATATCCCATTCCAGAGATTTTATTCCAGTTTCCATATCCTTTAATTGATTGTCTTTCCTAGATTTAGCCCACTTTTTTAATTCTTTTTTCATTTGCTCGACCTCAAGTCTTGCATGTCGAAGCTCTTCTTCAGATACCCATGTGCCTAAAAGCATACCATTTTTTGAGTATATAACATTCTTAGCCGCTTCAATCATTTCCTCCTTCTTGCGCAATTGCTCGTAGGCTTTTATCAATTCAGGATCACTATTCTCCCCACTTTGCCCCTTTTTCTTTTTGCTTTTATTGGACGTAATTTGCTTCTTGAATAGTTGGTAGGCTTGCAACATTTCCTTTAGTTGTTTTCGCTTTTCGTCGAGTTCGCCCTCGCTTGCAATTAACTTCATTTTATTTTCCTCAAGTTGTCTCTCCAATGGCCTAAGAACTTTGGTGTATGTAGTGCGCGCAGCTCTAAGGGCATCGATTTCATCTTTTTTCTTTTCTATTTGAATGAGTAAGTTGTATTCCTGGCGTTCTGCCGGAGTAAACTCTGCATCTTTGTACTTTTCAATGAAATCTTTGGGCATGTTTGCGTAATTTTTATAGTTATCCAAAATTACACGGTACTGAATTTGATATTCTTTTGGTTCGTATCCGTTACATATCGGCTTGTCCCATTTGATGTCTATAGCTGTCGCATGACGTTTTTCAATACTAAGTGTTTCGTTTACATCTGGAAAAGTTGGTTTAGGTTTCAGAGGAACTTTATTCGAATACGAACCCTTGAAAAAAAGAATAGTTATACCGCATAGAGTTAGTAATGCAATTTTTGTTTAGCAGTATGCACATGCTTATACTTACCCACCCCTTAATGTTTCGACCCATGACACTGATCAAATAAATGAAACCTGGCTTTAAACGCTCGATGGTGAAATGTCGATGTGTTTGCGTAACTTTGAATTCGTCGACAAACGTAGGACCTTTGGAATCCATTTCTAAATCCTTCTTTCTATCGTTTTCATCCCACGTAGTAGAAGTGTCTTTTCCTAATTCTTCGACGAGTATCCCATATTCTAATACTTCTATGCCAGGGGAAATACATTCGTTCCATTCAAACGTAAGAGATCGCGGTGTAGCATCAATGCACGCAATTTTTGTCGGGGGTCGCGGCGGAAGTGTCAATGTTTCGATACAAGAAAAATGCTTCATATCTACAGCAATATTTATCGGCAAATTACCGATGGCATTTCTAATTAAGCGGTCAGCATCGTGCTTGAGTAACATTTCTATTGCCGTCGCGTTGTTGTACTGAGCCCCCAAATGCAAAGCCGTGTCTTGGAATTTGTATCGTTGGATATTCGGCGGTGCCCCGGCCTCCAACAGCTTCTGCACAACATGATTATGCGAAAATTTGGTTGCAACCATCAACGCCGACATGTACGTTATGGGATTTACAGCTCTTAAAACTGATATAAAGGGTTTTGAGCTGTTGGATCGTTTGAATTTTTTGTACGATCTTCTCTCCCGTTCCAGCATCGATTCTACTTTCAGCAATTTGCCACTTCTACATGCATCGAAGAACGTCTCGCAAGTGTAGTTCCAATAATCGTTCATTTTATTTACGGACATTGACGTCATTGTAAACCGTTGCCCAAACAAATTCCATTCGGTTTGTTGCGTCGCACTTTGTTTAAAATACCTCAGGCTGGGTCCACGATCGCGGCGGTTCGGCAGTTAGAATTTTTATGTGAAGTATGTCAACGACACATCATCACATCACATCATCATCTTCTCTTCTACGAATAATTTCATCATTACATAGTACGATCCTCACATCATATTATTTGAAAATATTAGGCCATACTCTACTACTACGATAGCATATCCTATCATAACTTCATGGTCCATACTGCTCTACTACTACGATAGCATATCCTATCATGTCCTTCATGGTCCATACTGCTCTACTACTACGATAGCATATCCTATCATCACTTCATGTTCCATACTGCTCTACTACTACGATAGCATATCCTATCATATCCTTCACGTCATTCATACTACAATAGTACTATAGCACATCCTACCACTTTCTCCATACTACTAAACACTAAACTAATACAACTAAGAGAGAGCACATTCTATCAATGCAATTATTATATCAATTAAACAGGCAGTGAGATGATGGCGGCGAAGGACAAAACGTTTTTGCAAATGACCGAATCGATAGGCCCGGGGCAGCGGACGTTTAGTACGAGGCCCTCTACACTCGGCGTCGCCAACTGATAGTCACGATCTTCTTGCGCGAAGACTAGTGACACATCGCAGCGCCAATGCTGTGTGGTGCTGGCGCGAACCGGTATAAAACGCCAGCAACGTATCTCTTGCCTGTGCCAATGGTATGCCCATGCTCTAATTCGTTACAACAGCAGCATTATGGTCATATCGGCCAAAAAAAATATTATCATCATTATCATTCCTTATTATATTGCTACTATTATTATTATTCTGTTTTTTCCTCATCAAGTATTACTGCTACTCATCCTCTCCTCATATAATCATCACACGGACACACGGATCATATATTCATACGCGCTCCACATCGCAATCACCCACGACGCGCTGCAAGAACGGCAACACAAAACTACGCTCCGCCACGTACCTGAACATTTTACGAACCGGACACAACATGGAAAGTAAAATACCAAATGAATTAATCGCGACACAGTACCGACATGCTGGTGACTTGCCAAAAGTTCCAGGATGGAACCGCACGACCAACGAACAAGTTGCGTCCGCGTTGAAGCAAACGCTTCATTATCGAAAAGCTGGAGGGGTCCTCATCCCATCTATGTCAAACCTTGATGGGAAAGAAGACGCTGGTGTACAACTTGAACAAAAAGTTTCTGTTGAAGGTTTCGATCGATTTGCACGTAGTAGCTTGAATATTGGTAGCAAGCTAGATACTGTCAAAACTGAAGAAATATTGTGCGTCAATGCATTCTTCAGGGAGGCGATCAGTGAAAGTCAGATCGAAGACCAAAGAGTTCGTTTGGTCAATATCAAGCTCTACCTTGCTGACAACACCTTTGAAATCACAGAGCCACGACAAGCAAACAGTGGGCTGCCACAAGGTTGTTTCTTGAAGCGAACATCCCTTCGCAATCAATCTACTGGCAATCCATACACATCTGATGACTTACGTATTGGCCAAGAAATTACTATCCATAGCAAGACCTTCTATGTTTATGCGTGCGATGGTTTCACTAGGGATTGGTACGAAGCAAGTGGCAACCCGCAACCAGGCAACTTGGAAGGGCCTGCGGTTCTGAACAGGGTCCAGTACAAAGCAAAGGAATGGGCCGGAAAAGTAATGTTTCCTGCGAAAACATTCATGGAAGCAGCCCTTGGAAAACACACCCATAATAGCAAAGCCATGGAGAAGTTTTTAAAATACGACCAGGAAAGCTTGCGCTTTGCCCTCAGCTGGGACAACACTGATCAGCTATTCGGTGATGTACTCGCCTTTACAATGAACTATTTTATCGCGGACGACACTGTGACGGTAATACAATCTCGGGTAAAGAACTCTGGTCGCGAGTTTTTCCCGCGCTTGCTAAATCGTGAGAGACTCCTTAAGGATCCTTCTCAATATTTGGAACTTTACAAACGCGAGGTTGGGCATCACCACGGGCCAGGAGAGATATGGACTTGGGATGAACTTCGCATTGGAATGACTCTGAATGTCTTTGGTCGCAAAATGGTTATCACGGCGATTGACCCAAAGACGCGTAAGTTTTACGAAGAAAATAATATTGAGCAGCCTCCAGACAATTTTATGTTCGGTGTTGATACACAAAGACCAGAGCTTCAACCACCTCCATATACTGGATACGGGGACAAAGAAGACAGTGATTTGAACTGGAAGCGGTTGATTCCAAAGCAACCGAAGAAAGATTATAATCGGTTCATTGGAAAGGATGGCCAAGTATTGCGCTATACAGCAAAGTTAAAAACAGACAATCCAGATGATGCTATGCGCAAGTTTGTAATCTCTTACTTTTTAAATGACGAGACGTTGAGAGTGTANGAGCCACCTGTTAGAAATAGNGGTATNGTCGGAGGAAGGTTTCTAATGAAACGTAAGTATTTACAGGATGATGGTAGCGATTGGATATCTCCGTTGCATTTGCAGCCTGGTACGAATGTGATTTTAAACAAATTTGAATTTGAGATTTTAGGATGTGATGCATTTACAAAGGAATTCCTTGCAACAATTTCAAAAAAGTAAATAGTAAACAGAGAAGTGGTTAATGATCGTCTGTCATTGAACCATCAACTTTTGAGTGCAGTGTGTAAAGACATCTATCTCTGTACTTCTTAAGGAACATTATATATAAAAATTAAAATAATATCTATTATTGTACAAGTTTTAAAAGATTTTTTTATGCTGGTGTGATTTTTGTCATTGTACTGCCGACCGGCTCGGTATCACTCTCGTTCGGTTGTCTGTCATTGTTTTCCTGTCCAGCTTCTTCAACTTTCCAACTGAGTGCTAAAATACCTAAAACTTCTAAGATGCAGCCGACAGGAAACCATGCTGGATGAAAAGCACTGTATTCTTGGAAGTAAACAGCACCGCATGTAACGCCAACCATCAACAACGTTGTGTTGTAAATTGGTAGGAATTTTATCGCATCATACTGTGCTAAGCCACGATTTAAATAGCTTAACTGACCCACAGCCAAGCTAACGACAAGAAATATATACAAGTATAACGTTGGGTTCAAAAATTCGTTTGTCTTTATATGCCTTTGCTTGTAAACTTCTGTGCGAGTTCCGTTGGTAATGTCGTACTCAATATAATTTTCTGTGTAACCAAACAATGTATTTTTAGTCAATTCCCCCACAACTTTGAACACCATTATTTGTATGGCGCCTAAGGACGAAGGAATAAACGCTAGCACTGGTATTTTTACGGACTCATACAATTTATTTTGTAGTTTTGGGTTGTGCGCAATAACTATACATACAAAAGTGGCGATAGAAATTATGGTTATCGTGACTATGAAAGGCGTTAGCGTGTACAAATACAAAAGATGGGACGCTGTGTATGTCGGTGACTCGTGAGTGCCTGTTGCTGTGGATAGTATTGTACCGCTTGTGATTACCAATGTTGCAACAATATCCAACCTTGTCAGTTTTTCCCCCAACATTTTCGGCGCCAACAACTGTCCAAAAATCACCGTACAACCAGTTCCTACCGGTAAAACAATACTTTGGCCCGCGTTCGCTAATGCTATAAAGTCAAATGGCAGTGGGACCAACGCCAGCATGATGAACCCGCCTATAAAGTATTTATTACATGGTATATCGAAGCAGGAAAAAGTTTTTGTTTCCTTGCCTAGCCTTTTCGCCTCTTGTTCACGTAGGTGCGCTATTTTTTGCAAAATGAGGCCGCAAGTAGACCCAGCTGCGGAGACTATCGTGAGCAAAACACCAACTAGCCAACCTTCCATTTGGACTTAAAAATGTACTTTGCGCACCGATTGCTTGCTGTGAGGAAGATGCACTGTTGCTGTTGCACAGTGCAGCTCTTTTCGTTTTCCCACCACGAAATAAATATAACAACAACAATGGATTATAAATAATATAATAATGTAATATGATGATGATGCACACACATAATACATCCATTAAATTAATAATAAATAATATAAATCATCACCACATTTTTTACATTTTACACTAACCAAGAGGAGTAATTATAATAATAACAACAACACAGCAACGCATTTTTATCAATAACAATGGTTGTTATTTTTTATTATCATTTACATTATTATTATTGTATGTATGTATGCATATTATTTGTATTTATTATATCAGCAGAACTACAAAAATATCAAGAAGAACTGGTTATAAAATACTTATACTATCACACGCACGCACTTCTCATCGTTGTGAATAATAATGATTAAAGCAATTTTATTTAGAGACGGTGGAGAAGCTGAAACAGATTATTGTACACCAAACGGTAGCAAAGAAAGTGGGTTTGCATTGATAAATATCCTTTAATGACGACTTGCAGTGTAACAGCTACTATAGTTTCATGCCAGTCACTTCGCCATTCGCCGTATTTAGAAGTAAGTACACACGCACTAACTCGTTTTACCATCTTCTCCGAGATGAACAGCAAACGCGTACAGAGGCGGAGGAGGAACGATGATTGAAATATAATATATAAAGAAAGAAGATGCGAAGAAGAAGAAGGAAAAAAAACTGATGATGATGATGAAATAATAATAATACCCTGAGTACTTAACTCCAAGGGTTTCTTTCTCCCTCAAGTCATCGTACGAATAATGCAATGAGAAAATTCTAAAGTTGGGCATTTTGTACGAGTTTTTCCCTAACAAATCGCTAGTACAATATTTATTAGTTTTTTTGGTCCATCTAAAATCCTAAAAGACTACTGATATTGTACTGGCATTTTGTTAGGGAAAAACTCGTACAAAATGCCCAACTTTAACTTTAGAATTTTTTTCTCTAATGCAATATTATAATTGATTTCTTAGACTAATAATAAGTACTCTTATCACTGTAACTGGTGGTGGGCTCCTCCTCCCTCTCACACCAGTGGAGATCTCCAACACGTTACGGGTGAAAGGCAGCTTAGGAGGCTGGGAGGGGTAACGTTAAGAGCTGCGCGCGCATGGGATTGGATGAGGAACCATGAAAGTCGACTGTAGAACATTTTTGATCTCCCTGGCTTGTCTCCAAATTGTTAACGTTTTGATCTTCACCAGCCTGTGGACAAAGAAAACTGTTAAAACATCCCCCTTACTCAAAAAAACATCGAAGACCGATAGGCCACTTGCTCGTGAACTGCATGCCAGCCCGTCTGCTCCTGCAGCGGATTCTACCATAGCTTTCCGTCAAGTCAAACCTAAACGTCCTATTGATAAAGCAAAATTGATCAATGTGCCCCAAGCCACTAATGCCATAGACCCTCATAATCAACACCTTTTGACAGACAAACAAAAAAGCCGTGTGCAACAACATGTTCGAGACTGCGATAAAACACACAACAAAGACAACGTTTGCAATAAGTTGCAAGACTTCTACCAGAGATGGAACTATAAGCCGTTGTTGACAATTAAAAGCCCATGCAATTTTGACAATAAAGGAACAAACATGATGTCATTTTTCAAGTCTTCGTTCCAGAAGAAAGACATATATAACTTACTTATCGCGATCAAGTCTCACTGTGCTGCCGCCGATCGTCGAAAAGCTGTTCGCGAAACATGGGGTAATAGAAGCTGGATTAATTTGCACGCTGGAACCAATGATGCAAAATTGGTGTTTTTGATGGGAAAGTGTACATCGGAAGCAGATTCGCGACTCGTCCAACTTGAGCAGCAACACCATAACGATATCATGCAATGGGATTTTAAAGATAGCTTCAGAAACTTAACTGTTAAGGAGTGCCTTTTTCTGAAATTCGTGGCAAAGCAATGCCAGACGAGCACTCATATCTTTAAAGGCGACGACGATATAATTTTGAATCCAAGGAATCTAATGCACCTAGTAAAATCGGCCAAAAAAAAAGACGATATTTTCATTGGCAGTGTGTTAGATGGAAGCCCTGCTGTACGCGACGATTGGAGCAAGTATTATACCCCCAGATCATTGTATAGAGATAATTATTATCCTGTGTATGTCAGTGGGGGTGGCTACGTGATGAGCACACGGATAGCTACGAAACTGTACGAACAGATACCACATGTTGGACTGATACCTATTGATGACGCCTTTGTAGGCTTATTGTTGAAGCGAATCAATAAGATGCCGATCCACAATGAAAAATTCATGTCATGGGGGACAAGAAAGTCACATGTGCACAGGTGCTTTTGGCACGATGTAATTACTTTTCATAAGCGGCTCCCAAAACAGCTGTACACATCATGGGTACAACTGGACGAATCCGTTAGTCATTGCGATCCGTCGAAGCCGAAACAGCTTTCATTCACTATGCAACGCAATAAAGATGTCAAGGGAAACGATATACGGACAGTTCCAGGTCGAAGTATTCAAAGTTGCAAAAAACATTGCGAAGATTTGGTATACGGTGGTTGTGAGGGATTTGTGCATTTTGATAATTTGTGTTTTTTAAAGTCAGCATCGAATGAGCAATTTATTATTGACAAAAAGGGTGCCAATTTATACCAACTTAATCACGGGAATTTAACTGGTTTTATCGAGATTGGACGATGGTACTGAATCATGTTATATTGTGCAGAATCATATCATGTAGGGGTATTTTCTGAGCATCCCCTTCGTTGTGATAGCTTCCTAATCTTCCTAATCTAAAAATTATAAGAGACGTACTTCATTTTAGGGCCCCACTTGATAAACTAGCAGTGAGCTTGAATAAAAAATTATTTTTTTATTGGACATATTTTATGATATATGTGTATGAACTCGTAGGGTAGTTTTAAAAAGAAATTTATATTGGTTAAGCATTTTAATCGCTATCACTACTACTACTCTTCTTCTTCTTCTTTTTCTTCTTTTTTTTCTCGCTCTTGGGCTTTTTCTTCTTAGGCTCATCGCCTGCATCAGTAGAAATTTCTTCAACCTTCCTTTTCTCTTTTTTTTCTTTCTTCTTCTTCTTCTTCTTTTTCTTCTCTTGTTCACTGGAATCGTCTGAANTTNCGCTGTCTGCCCGCTTCCGTTTTGCTAGTACAGCATCACTACCAGTGTTATAACTNGAGGAAGNGGTNCCATTGCTTGTTTTATCATACGCTTTATAACTCGTTTGCGTTTTACCGTTACCAGTATTTGCGCCAGACCCTCTCGATTCAAGCTGTCTCATACGCTCTTCAACTTTTGCTCTTCCTTCTAACCCAATTGTAGCAGTCTCTGTATCCCCTAAAGCATCTACACGAATTGCCAATGCTGTTTTCGCGGCCAATACACGGCTTATTTTCCCTTTATTTTTTGAGGCCGTTTGACCAATCAANGAAGCATGATAAATGAGCCCGTACTTAGGNGTATCATGTTTTGTTTTCAANGCGCGAAAGAGGGCTTTTTCTGCCCCCAATATTTGCACAGTAGAGGCAGGCTGTTTTGCCAAATTCAACAAGCTCCCAGCATGCGCTAAAAGCCNTGCNCCNACGAGTTCACCNACCATCACNGTTAGNTTTGGCGCNATCGCNTTCATTCTACTTTTTAAATAATCAAATAATTGTACACGGTATTCCATCATACTCTGAACTTGTTCAGCCAATGCCTTGATGTTCATCACATCCAAATCTCCAATTTCTGTGCCCATACTAACTTCAGCAACTTCCTTCAACTCCTTTTCAATATCCTCAGATAATACATCGCTAAAATCCTCTCCACCAGCCTTGTCCCTGGTACCCATTTTCAGGATGCACTTGGCGTATTGCAAGTTATCAACGACAATCTTCCCCATTTCAGGAAAGTGCCAACCGTACCATTCTCTCACACGCATTGCATAAATATTGATCTCCTTGTCAAGTTCATCAAGCAAATTGATGGCCTGTACTATCATCGTGTCAACTTTGTCCGGCGAAAATTTCAGCTTGTATCGCGAGAGACCGTGCGCCAATCCGAGAGAATATGCCTTGTTGTCTTCGGAAGATACTTCACTCACCAACGATTCGAACTGCGATCGTATGCCACGCAAAAGTTCTGCTGATTTTTCGTTATGAACGCACGATATGCTCAGCTTGTCCTTCACGATGGAGCCTAGCTTACTATCCGCAACACCGAGTACGTCCCCTTTGGCAGACTTTTTCAACAGCTTCTTCAAGTTCTTGTCCAGTTTGCCATCAACCATTGCAACTGCTGCTTGCATGGCCTCGGTGGTATTCTCGAACTTCTTGAACTCATGAAGCTTGACAAGTCCAGCAGCACGCTCGGGTGTTTTAAACTCCTTGTAAATGTTATCAACTTGCTCCAGCTTCCCCTCGTCCAAGACTTTGAACAGCGCGTAGCCAGAGGACGACTCAAAAAGAACAAGCATTTTGATCGAAGTTCGTCGGCGAAAACGCGAAGATAGATGGGTATTTACGGGTCGTGTGTCGCCTACCTACAGTAACGAATTGCGTGTGTTCTCTCGCAGGGATGCCACCGGGGCGTGGGCCACCGTCGGGTAGTTAGGCCAATGTTTCCTTACGAACGAAAGGAAAGGAGCGAAGAAGAATGAAAGGATCTCTCGTTGGCCATCCATTCATTTCAGCAGGGGATGAGATAGGAACTTTTGAACTTATAGAATACAGCATAGTACAATATCTTTGGACGAACAAGTTGCCAAACTCCTGGGGAGCATTGTTAAGTAGTGTTAGCACCAACACAGCATTGTCCAGTAGTGTTAGGACGAACACAGCATTGTCAACTAGTCATACCACCCACACAGCATTGTCAAGTAGTCATACCACCCACACAGCATTG
>LT658780.1:0-14116 GCA_900128575.1 Stramenopiles sp. TOSAG41-1 | reverse complement strand
CCTTCATTACCTAATGCAAACGAAAAAACACAAGTGGAATCACTCCCAATATATTCAAAGTGGAAGGCAGAGGGATCACTTCTCGCTAAAAGCATTGCCGACTTGAAAGTTGCAAGGAATATTCGTCAAGAACTGATTTCAAAAAATGGTGATGGTTCAGAACAGGACCATTACGATCCCGTATTTGACTGTGAAAAGGTATACTTTCAATATCGCGAGCCAATAGTTTTACCTTTGATTTCTACGACATTCGAAAAATTGATGGAGGTCAACCGAGTTGACGATTTGGTCCGAAACGGTGCATCGTACTTGCTTCGTATACTTCAATTAGAATATGATCTATACAGGGATTTTTTCTTTGGGGATGAAAATATAGAGAATCGTTATGCGGATAGCAACGACAGTGACAAGGACAACATGTTTGAAAGCATGGCAGATAATTTTGGAAGTGTTCTGTATGATACAGCGCGTCCAGTGATTCTTAGTCAGCAGGATGTAGACTCACTGTGCGACTTGATCCATATTTTAAAGACCGAAATAATTGAAGGGCAGCTGACGGGACATCGATACAATGTCCACGCAATGGAAAACATTACGCTCCAACTGCTCCGGGATGTCCAGGAGCGATTGGTGTACCGGGTTGAGAAGTTTATTCTTGAAGAAATAGAGCTATTTGAGCCAACGGCTGCTGATTTGAATTACCCGGGGAAGTTGGAAACATCTTCAGAGGATGCCAAGGCAAACAAGTGGGCAATTAGTTCATCGCTAACGTGGTACCCTACTCTTGACATGACGTTGATGTGTTTATCAAAACTCTACCGATGCATCGATACCGACATATTTGACTGCATTGCCCAGCAAGCACTTAGTGCATGCACCAAGACATTGCTCAATGCCGGCAATGCAATCAGCACGGAGAAGACGCAAATTGACGCGAGTCTCTTTCTTATTAAGCATTTATTGATCTTGCGAGAGCAGATAAATCCTTTCGACTTACACTTTAGCGTAACAGAGCAACAGTTAGATTTTTCCACAACAGCAAACGCGTTCGTCATGTTTCTTCAACGCGTTTCGGCGTGGTTTAGTTTAGAGAACAATGCCGTATTTCAGTTTTTTTATGACGGTATACCCTCGGTGATTTCGAGCGAGATTGATGCTAAGAAAGATGTTGAACAGGAGCTTAAACATGCATGTGAATCATTCATATTACACGCGACCAACATTGCGGTAAAGCCATTGTTGGATTTATTACGCGAACATGCACCTGCCCCCACGAATAAAGGTGGTACTCAGCAGCAGGGAAAGGTAAAATTACCCTTTGCCAAGGCAAAAGAAGCACTAAAGACGGCGTCCACAAGCGCGGCAGAGGAATTTGGAGTGCTTCGAAAGAAACTCTCTCTCTACCTAGCCAACGCGAGCACCGAAGTTATTCTACTTAAACCAGCTTTAGGGAATATTCAAACGACGATATCTCGTTTTCAGCAATGTGAAATGATACATATGACGACAGATGGAGACAGAATGTTGCAAACGTATTACGAGAAACTCATTGCGACTTACAAATAGTATCTTATTTGAGAGTGTTAACTGTAATTTAAAATAATTTTAAGGTGTCTAAGACTCACAGCTGATCTATCAAACGAACCTAAAAGGTACCACACAAGCCTTATTAATACAATAGTTATCATTTTATCATGTTGTGATTATTATATCTCTTGTGAGATATTTAATGGCGTAGACGAATAAGTTCCTCGCTCATTTCTTAAATTTTCTCTCTCAACTGAAGAAGGTCTCGTCACAGGGTTGGGCCGTCCACCAATACAAGGGTGGTGAAGAACAGCAATTTTAAAGCGCGATGTCTCACTGACGAATACCTCACTTATCTTTTACCATTGCATAACAATTGGTGTCAGTGGTGGTGGCAGCGTTGTAGAAATCACCCCCCCCGCATTGCCCAACAATTTTAAAAGCATGTTTGTCGACGAGAGCCGACAGAACATACGCAGCAGTTATAAGCGGCTCGTCACTTTTCTTCCGGTTTGCCGCGATTGTCCACAGTGGCATTTGCCTCCGATTTCCGTTTGAACGAGTTGGAATAGTATGCTTTACGAAGCCGAACTGGTCGCGAATATCTTGTGGAATATCCCCATCTATATAGATGTCTCCACCTTTGTTGTATAAAATGAGGACGGGCATGATGGCGTTGAACTGTAGCCTAACGGTTGCACACCAAGCTTCAAGTTTCGCGTGAACTTCAGATGGGTCAGGTGGAGGAGGCGCCGAAGAGCAGAGACCCATACAATGGGGATAGAAGCAACGAGACTTTCGGGAGCTCTCGCGGTGGATTTGGAAGTTAAAACTTGACGAAGAAAGCGGCCTGCTGGTTCGTTTGTCGATGATACCCCGGAGATCTGACGACCCCTCTGTCTTAATTTTGGCAATAATTAATAGGAAGTATACATACACACTAGCACCTAACACCACAGCAATGAGCAATGATGAGATGATGAGTTAGAGTATTATTGTATTATTTCAATACATAGGAGAGAGTAGGGAGACACTATGATTATTTATTGTCTATGTTCTTCAGCTTTTAGCTGCCGTTATCTTCATCTCCTCTCATTTAATTTCGTATTCTTCACATTTTATATAATATTTCATAATAATAAATAATAATAATAATCCACCTTCTTCTGTCTCCGAATGCTTGATGATGTAACCGCTCCAGTCTATCCTGAGGAGTCCCCGCTAAATTCTCAACAATTCGAGGAGTAAAAGGTAGACACCGGGCCTGCTGCAAGCCATGTCCTTTGCTGCACCGAAATCGGAAGGTAGCAAAAGCCAAAGCCCAGGGCCGATAATCCCGTCTTTAAACTTAAAGGAGATCAGCAGAGATGATGTAAACGAAGGCGAGAAACTGGACGAACAAAAGCAAAACGAAAGTCTACAGAGCAACAGCTTAAGTGCTGAAAAAATGGAGACTAAAGTGTCAGCTGATAACGATGCCACGCCTATAGGTGCTACAAAAATAGATGAGAACGATAGGGAAATCAGTAAGGATGAACTACGGTCGTCGGATAGAAAGACAACATTTCAATTTCCCAACAAAACAGCTCGTAAAAAAATAGCAGAAGCGTCAGTTACTCCTGACCCAGCGTTAAGGGTTGAATATACCGACCGTTTGCTAGCAGAATATACAACTTTGAAAAGTAAAAACGATAATCGCGTAACATTAGACGTTGTGCTTGATGCAGTTCAGTTTAGTACCGGGCTTTTACGGACACTAGATGACTGTGCGCAGTGGAGTTCTAGGGATAGATTTGAAACGTATAGGGATATATTTGTCGCTTTGCAAATGGAGAAAGAGGAACTGGAGGGAATACCGAATGTAAAAGACAGGGAAATGGCAAAGCATAACCTATCTTTTACTGAATTTCAGAGCATCTTTCCCGGACCAAAGAAGAATACCGAAATGGAAGTAGATCCATTGCCACAAAATCACAAGAACACTCCTACCCCAGACCCAGACGAAGACGACAGTGGCAGAGCAGCAGCGCGACAGCTGCTTGGGAAGTTAGCCGCAGTGCCTAGGAAGGAAATTCCAAAACATTCCTTACGCGATCGCATCCGTCATGCGCATATTACTGGACTTTTACATCTTTCAGCCTGTGGTCTAAAGTATTTTCCTGGTGATGGCGAATTTACGCACTATATGAGAGGAATCAAAGTACTCAATTTGAACCGTAACCAATTGACGGTTTTACCGGCTGAAATGGCATACTTGCCTTTATTGGAACACCTATCTGTTAGTCGTAATCTACTCGAGATGCTACCAGATTCAATTGCTGCAATGGCTAATTTGAAAGCCCTGGATGTGTCTCAAAATCAAATCAGGTACTTACCCCCATCTATCGGTAATTTGCGGCAGCTGGAAGTTCTAAGTGCAAATCAAAATAAGCTAAAATCTTTGCCATATAGTCTAGGAAAACTGAAGACATTACAGCGTTTGAATTTAGGTGGAAATCCTCTGTTTCCCGTATTGGTCGACAAGCTTTTGGATGGTCTACCAGTCTTGTTAGCATTTCTAGAAGCCATTTCTACCTGCATTCATGAGGCAAATATATTGGGAACGAAACCTTATGGTGATTTAGATAGCGAAGAAGATGTTTTCAAAAACGAGTTGTTACTATCTAGAGGTGAGTTTGGAATGGTTGGGACGGTGGTAGATACTAGACGAAAGTTGCTTGATAACCGGTTAAAACGTGCGCGTGAAACGTGCTGTTTAACATTAGAACACTTGAATTTAAAAGAGCTATCGGATGATATGATACTTCCCAATGTTACCTCGCTACGGCTTGCAAGGAACCGCCTCTTGACATCAATGCCTTTGAACATATCAAAATTTACAAAATTAATTCGCTTAGATTGTAAACAATGTGGACTTGCAGAAATACCGTTTGAATGTCATCTTGGTAAGATTGCAACATTAGAATTTATTGATCTTTCTGACAATGCTTTGGAAGAACTACCTGGTCACGCTTTATCTGACCTGAAGAATTTAAAAGTTTTAGATGTGTCGAAAAATAATATCATGAAGTTACCGATAGAAATTTCGAAATTGCAACACCTAAGAACATTGGCATTTTATGGAAATCCAATACCAAATATTACAGCGTTGCGCAAGCTGTTAAAAGAAGATGGTGTTGCATCAATACAGGCTGAAATAATTGCTAGGGCTAATGGTTACGTTTCAACGGTCGATACGGAGGATATTGAAAGGAATATGGTGGAGCAGCGCTTTAACTTGGCCGACGAGGGGCACGTTATTGACTTGTCATGCTGCGGTTTGTTCAAGGTCCCCGAGCGGGCATTTGTTTCGAAATATTACGGGAGGGTGACAGACGTTGTCTTGGCCAAAAATCATCTGCAAACACTACCAGATAAGATTGCAAATATGTACCGTATCCGTCGCTTAGATGTAAGCTACAATGATCTCAATGAAAACAGTTTTCCTCCGCAGCTGATGCACATTCGATCCATAACACAGCTTAATATTTCACACAATAGGTTCAACCAACTACCAGAGTTTATCTTGAAGTACAAATGGTTGCGCACGTTGAACATATCAAACAATCAAATTAAAGATATCCCTTTTGGGCTGAGACACTTAAAGCAACTAGAAAATTTAGCGCTTGAAAATAACCCATTACCGAAACGATATATCGAGGAAGCATCGAAGGGCATTTTAGATTTTATGGAACTCTTGGAAATTTTGAACGAAAAGGAAAAGGAAGCAAATCCTGTATTGCAGCTTGCAACAGCAGGAGGGGGTGAAATCAAAGCCCCTCGTAGTCCACGACAATTACCAAATACACCGTTGGTGCCGTCGAGTGAAGATAAAACAGATATGGCAAAGATCAAGCGACCTGCTGAGGAAGATTCGAATAGAAAGTATGTTTATAACAAGCGAAAGTAGTAGTAATGGCACATATAATATATATAGCAATGTCCGATACGCTCCATGGTGGATGAGACAAGAAAATACCGTTTACAAAAGGGTTGAAAACGAGAAGAGCGTATATTTTTGCAATTTAGCCTTAATCTCTCGTTTACAAATTTTACACTGCAATATCATACCTTATCTATCATAATCAAATTTGCTTTCGAACCTTTATCACAAGTTTCAACTCAACGCACTCGTAGCCATACAGCTCCTGGTAAACTTCAGAAAGACGCCGCTCGCATTTTTTTTTTACCATGTTGATCACACTAAAATTTCTGCCTTGCAATACTTTTCGCACGGATTCTCTAGGAACATACAATGTCTGTTCGATAAATAAATGTTCCGGCGATATTTCTTCCTTCATTGTCGTTTGTTGCTCTACAAGATATGGGATTTCCTTTTGGTACGTTTGATACAACTGTTGGCGTATAATTTCCACTACAATTTCGTCATCTTCTAGTTCGGTAAATTCATCCTCATCATACAGCCATTCACCAAATTTGGCTCGGCTGTACAATGACTCCTTCAAAATATCTATTCCAATATCATTATCTTTTGCTGAAATGTAATGAACTTCTGCAGGAACGTTAAAAAACTGCGAAGTGTTATCGAGTGTTTGGCTTACATTTTGGCCCGGTGCAGGATAATCATTCTGTTGGTGCCTCAATATTTTGTTAACTTTGTCTGTTAGCGGCAACAACTTCCTCTTATTAGGTATAAGATCTACTTTGTTAAATACCAAAAACATATCAAGATTCTGCCCTACACATAAGTCCCGCACCTCCAATATCGTATTGACACGTCGGTGTGATAGTTTTGCTGCAGCGTCTACAACGAGCAAAACAACATCGACAAGTTCAACGTCAATACTCTCTGTGGCCGCCAATACTAAGTCTTGAAAATAAAGCTTTTGGTCTGTTTGTTCAACGATACCAGGAGTATCCGTGAAGACAATTTGGACCATACTCTCTCTATCCGTGAAGACCCCCAAGTATTGTTCACGCGTTGTGTTGTACTTTGGTGATACCGCCGCTATTCTCTGGCTCTTCTTGAAGAAGCAGTTGAGCAAGGTAGATTTTCCTGCATTCGGCGAACCCACTATTGCAGCGCGCAAAAGCTTCGTTGCTGAAGCCATCGCACTCGATGCGATGTGACTTTTCCTTACTAAAGACGTGCGGCGCCCAACTGCTGCGGTCGTTCCACAGCCGTTATTATTATTTATTCACATCCATTCGCATATCATCAATCATCCCATCAGCATCAACAATAATCCATTCATCATCATCATTATTTCAATTATTATTATTATTAATCATCATCACATCATTCTTCATAAATACTATATATTATATAGGAGGAGGATTTATCATTGGCTAGAGTGCTAGAGTACTATTAAAATTATTTACTACTATATTAATTTACTATGGGGGTGCTTAGTGCTTAGTCCTTAATGCTGCTGCTGCTTTATATCTTCTTTTAAAATTGCGCTGCTATGATGATGGTGGTGGTGGTGGTGTTGTGTTCATGGGTTTGTTGCACATGATTGATGGGCCCTTGGGTTCCAGATACTGCAATTCGCAAACGCAGTCAAGGCCCTGAGGGCGTGACAATATGGCTTTGGGGATCGCCTTGTCACACGATGGCCTCGCAAAGAGAACGTTTCTGTACGCGCTTGCGACATTTGTATGCGTTTGTACAAATGTAAATGTGGAAGGCAAGGTACCGGTGATTAAGGTTTCAAAGCCGGCTCCTGAACGAGGACTACTGTCTACAATCTTTGGTTCTGCAGCATCCACTAAGAGCAACAGTGAAAATGATGGCGAGATATTGGATGTTACTATGGCCAAATACGGTCATCATCTGGCCTTTCATGTGATACACCCTGAAATTGGCGAAGACGGGTCCATAAAACCAGTGACTGGGCAACAGGACTTTATTGTGGCTGACGAGGATGGTACTATAGCTAGTAGTAGGGAAGACGGTATGGAAATAAAAAAAGATGTCTCAAAAACGCAACAATCGGCACCCAAGTCAGACCCCAGAAAATGTATCTCATGGCGCCAGACTGGAAATTGTTCTCCAGAAGGACCACGAGAATCGGAAAAAGACCTGCCCTGCAATGTTGCTGTCCACTCGGGCCAAAGTGGTTGGTGCGAGTGTGAAAACAATAGGAGAACGAAACTATCGACTTGCGAGCACGAAACGTTTATCTGTGAAAACGAGTGCACGGGAAAGCATGTAGTTGTTCCGCGTGACTATCATGACATTAAGGAATACTTCGAAAAATCCAAATTATTTGAGGAATCCAAACCAAGATCGATCAATCAGCAACTTGCGAAAAATCGGCCCTTTTTCCTGTTCATCTTATGTGACTGTGAAAATGATTTATTGAATCTACAACATAATGGCACAAACAATATTCTAGAAGCATCATTTCCGCTTGCTCAGTTCGAAGCCAACATTAGGAAAAAGCAGCTGGAAAACAAATTCAGTTTTTTGTACGCCCTCCCACAAGCTGCCAAAGCGTTTTCGTTGCATGAGCAGTATGCTAAGATTCGGGGAACGCCATTGGATAAAGACAAACCATGGCTTGTCATCGACAATATTCCGAACGGGGCTATGAATGAGAAATTTTTATTCTCTGGAAATGTTCCAGGTATGACAGCAGCTGATCTAATGAAAATGATCACGCAATATTTAGAATACAAATTGCCACTACTGGTGAGGTCGGCACCCACTCCTGGTTTTTCAATTATGACAGGGGATTCTAGAGGACGGCGAATGCGTGGGGCATCTTCTATCTCCCATACTGTGGATGTCGTTTCCGACACCTTTCAAGAAATTGTGTTAAACACTACACACACATGTTTTCTGCTAATATATTCGCCAAATTGTCCCGCGAGCCGCAACGTATTGCCTATTTTGGATCGTGTTGCATTGCGCATTAAGGATTTGAAGAATGTGACTATTGCAAAAATGGATTTGACCAAAAACGATTTGCCAATAAGGGATATTATTGTTCATCACTACCCTACTGCCTACCTGTTTCCAGCAGGAGACGGCGGCGATACTGTATCAATTACAAAAGGCAGCAATCTTTTTCCGGTCACGTTTAAGAAGGCAATAAATTTTGCAAATTATGATGGTGAAAATACAAAGCACGATGTTACAAAACCCCATGCACATTGGTCTGTTGACAATATCGTTCATTTTATCATCCATGAAACTGTACTCCAAAGCAACATTGGTGGATAGCCTGTTTCAGTTAGTGTTAACGTCCGTAGTGTCTAAATGGAGAGAGAGGAAAATATTTTTTTTTTAACTTTACGGTTACATTATATATTTTTATATATGCGTGTTAACAAAAAACACTCTCTTATCTTATGTATACGCGTAAGTAAAATTTTAGCGACCAACGTTTCCTGTCAAAATTTCTAACCTTGGGTCACCACGAAGCTTTTGGTCAAGAGCAGCATACTTGCTCAATGCACTTTCTTCGTGTCTGGACAAACGTTGCTCAAGAATTGAAATTCTAAACATAGCTTCACTGCAAAATTTCTCAAAAGCTTCATCAGCACCTTCCATGTGATCCCGGCTACGCTGAAAGTTTGCTTGCTTTTTACTTAGTGCACTATTTTCTTCGTCGAGTCGCCTTTGAATAATATTTGCACGCTCCAACAAACGCTCCTTCAAGGCGGCAAGGCACGATGCCCTAGCTTTGGCAGCCTCTTCTTGAGTGGGATCTTTAGGATCTTTACAATTTTGAAGAAACGGTGTAAGATATTCGACATACCGTTCATCTCTCACCTCTTCCACTTCCTCTTCTTCCTCGACCTTACTAGCTTCTGCTTTAGCACGTTCTCTGGCAGTTTCAAAAACAGACCTATCCAAAATGACTCGGCCTTCCTCTTGTTTCCGAAGTGCCACTATGTCACGTGATTGTCGTTCGGCATCTTTAAATTCTTGGTGAAGTGCCTTCTCCTCCAACCATATCGCCTCAACCTCTTCCTCCCGGGCACTTGGATCGAATTTTGCCGCAAATGCTTCTGATGGTGCACGGTTTTCGTCTTTGAAGTACTCTCTTGTGCTACAACGAATGTTATTTTCGCCATAGTGGTAAACGCATACACATCGCTGCTCAGCAGGATCTTCCACATAAAACGTTCTGTCCGCAACATCATCGTCGGCATCAACATCAAAGTTTCGGTTGAATTTTTGCTTCATCCGCGTAACTAATAAGTCTCCCAACTGTCCACACGGCATTGTATATGTACCGCGTTTGCCGTCTCGATTTTGGGAGCCGTTGGAGCGGTCGAGTAATATACTTCTGAAAGATAGGTTGTCGTCACGCTCTTCGAAATACTCGGTTACTTTTTTGCCGATTTTTTCGATCCTCTTTGTCTTCCCGTCTAATCGGGCAGTCAAATAGAAATAAAGCTCAAGAGATCTACCAGGTTGGTCGATTAACAACTTTAGGCCTGTTTTCCTCCCAGGCTTGAAATGTTCGTGCATTGACCCTTTCAACGGAAACCGTATTCGGCGGTACAATTTATCTTTCCTCGAGGAAAACTCCTCACGAACTTCCAAGGGGATAGTTCTTGACAGATCCTTGAATACAGTTAAACGAGACAACAAACCCATTTCATTAGCACCAGGAGCAAATACTTCCATTTTGGCACGCTCGTATAAAACTGTTCTGCACCCCGTATTGCCATATCGCAATGCAACACGTTCCCTCGCAATACTTAATTTACCAACCCAGCTGGGCGGCATATCTAAGATCTGTTCGCGCTCCTCTACATCGTCAAGATTTTCCTTTTCTCCTGCTTTACCTTCGTCTGCTCGTGGAGAACCATTTTGTGATCCAGCTCTAGGGCTAGTAGTGTCATCATTCATGCCAAACATCTCGTCGCCTTCATTTTCCTCCTCTTTCTCTTCCGTGTCTTTCTTCTTGCCTCGTCCAATGGTATCAATAAATACATATTCCCAGTTGTCCGTATTCGACAAATCGAAACCAGTATCGTTGGTGGTTGCTTTATCGTCGCTTCCGTCTTGAACATTCACCCAGTAGTTTCGGTGATTGAATATACTTTCAACACCAGTGTATGGACTGTCATTGGTTCTATAAAATCTGCCAGTTGTGCCTGTATATGTACGTGCTTGTGTTAGGAAATCCATCAAGGAATTTACGTGTATCGGTCGCTAATACTTACTTTCAACGAACAAGGCGTCAGTTATACCGCGTTTGCCAGGAGCTATCATAACCCACGCATGGGCCAATTTTTTACCATCGATTTCCACAACCTTCGTGTTGCCATCATTTTCGTACTCCTCGATCAAATCCCCCTCCTGCTCTTTACGTCGTTTCGTGGCTTCCTCCTCTTCCTTCGCTTTAGCCTCCAACATCTCAATATACTGCGATTTCGGAATCCCTTGTGGTGCAAGGTCATAAACAGATTTGTCCCCAACTTTGTTCTTTGACGAAGCTTTGGACGCAGACCCTCTAGCTCCGCTGCGTGGAGACGATTTATCTGCGTTGCCATCACTGCCGTCACTCGCTTTCAAAATATCCTCTTCTAACATAGGGCAAATTTGCCTCGACTCGTCACGCAGAGTCATCCATTGCGGAGCATATCCACTTACAACATAGGCATCATACCCGCTGCCGATCAGAAAGCTAGTCAGCACACAAGCGAAACCAAAGCTATCCGCAACTTGTGTGTCAAGAATCATGGTAGGACTGGGCATAATTTTTGGTACCGCAAATGGATCAGCGAGTGGTTCAAAGTTCAGGAAGCCAGCGACAAACTGAGAACAACTTCGTATGTCGTACAGTTCTTTATAGGGTAGTTGGGTTGGGCGAATCGTGGAACATATGAGTTTCCGTATCCCACACTCGTTTTTCGGAAATAAAAACAGTGGAGCACGATTCGGAAATATACCAACATACTGCCGGCGAAAGTTCTCCACATACTCCAAAGCTAGTTCCTCTTTCGTACTATTGCTTTTGTAAGAGTGAGGCAAAGCCCCGATGTCCAAGGCCTCGATCCGGGTTGGCAACGAGTACACTGTTCCATCGTTTGTAAACAATGGTCCATCGTCATCCTCGTTAACTTGGGACTTTCCCTCGTACGTAGTAACGACCGTCTCTTCTTCCATTGCTGTCTCAATCAACGCAAAACTTGTTTTTGACAACCAAAGACGCTTTAGGGCTTGGACAGCAACCCCATCGTACTGTTGGCCGTTTGGCATATTTTAATTTTTTTTTTATTATTATTCTCTCTCGTCGTCGTATTATTTCTTATTATTATTATAACTGTACATAATAAATACTATTTTTTTTTGTAATAATAATAATAATAAAGCTCCATAGTGGGCTTTTGTAATTTTTATAATAACGCAAATAGTATTGCTCCTCATGTCCACTTTCCCAACAGCTTTTTGTTGAGTATGAATTTACGTCGTTTTACGGACTATTTGAAATAAAGCAGGGCTACTAGAATGATTGTTTCATGCCTTCTGCGAGAACAGATCACAATACATCCCCGTCTGCTGTTTCTAACAGTCGTTCGTCGAGAAAACAGTTTTATCGGCAACAAATCAAACCCTATCGACAACTCTTCTATGCTGTGCTCAGGACTCCCGAGTATACGATAATCGTCCCCTATCTATCTGCTGTTCTTAATGGTACTTCCATCGTACCAGCAACAGAATGGACCTGGAAATTGTAAATGCTTCGGACGTGTGCTTCTAGACTATGATCAAAATATACTTCATCGCTCGTTTTGGCAATGCGCCAACGCTAACACCCTATAAGCAAATATGGTTGATAGGCAGCCTAGATGGTAGGTGCTGTGTGCCTGCTGTGCCTTTGTAGGTGCTGTGTGCCTGCTAGAAATACACATAGAGGTGTATGACACTACGTCTTTGTTGTACTCTATAGACTCGGAAATGAAGTCACCTCACTTCTGAGTTTCCTTCCCGACACAAAAGAAGGGAGGAGGACTTGCTGCTGGTTGCGGCAGTCTTTTTTCTGCCTATTCGACCACCTGTCAGGCCGGCACCCACACACAGGTTGAGTTCCCAGTAGTGGATACAGAGATAAATAGACGAAGGGAAAGGCGACGCAACCCTTTAAAAAACGCAGAATGCTATCCCCAAGATTTAGCCGACGGGTGCACTTAGCGTTTCTTTGCGCGGCCCTATGCCTGTTGCAAATGGTGGCAGAAGGCGTAGAAATGCGCAAACCGAACGGAAAGCAGCAGTCAAAGGCTCTAAAGTTTCTGAAACAGATAGACAATATTGACGAGGAAGCGAATGCTGGTGTTAGGGCTGAGGAAAAGAAGCTGGAGAAAGAAGTCGATGTAGAGATGAAAATCGAGAAGCTCAAGTCAGAAACTAAGACCGAGAAGCTGCGGGAAATCAAGCAAAATAAAATGGACGCGAAGGCGATGAACGCTTTGGTTACACGCGCGTTGGGCACAAAATTTATGCTCCCAGCGCGTGAGATTATCAAGTCCTGGAAAACGCCTGTAGACTACCTAATAGACCCATCTCCAAAGAAGGTGAAGTGGAAAACGCTGTCGGACCGGTCGAAGCTTTACGATAGATCCTACAAGACTCCAGTTGAAGGCGTTCTGGTTACAATTTACAACCCTCAGCCAGATAGATTTTTCACTGTATGGGATTATAGTAGAATAGCAAACGCAATACACACCATAGGGGTCGAGGATAACATTCCTATGGACAAAGAAACACGTTGCTTTTGCAAATTGGTGGCTTTGCCAACGGTAGTGAATCACCCGGCTTGTGTGTGTACGCATCCATCCCTGAAAGTCCACCAACCAAAGTCTGCAGGTAAAACCCAGTCCTCGGGTTCTTTCAAGAAGGCTATCATGAGGGCAACAAAAGAAGAGAAAGAGCGACACATTGAGCAAGGCAAGAAGCGTGTTGCCGAAGCCAAGCGGAAGAAGAGTGTAGAAATCGACCGACGTATAGACCTTTTGAATAAACGCATACAGCAGCATAGGGATGGCGCCGAAGGAAAGCGTAACCTTAGGTTGAAAGACGAAATGGCGGCACTGGACAACTATGGCGCAAGTTTTACGCTACAGGATATACGTGCAAAAAGGGCAAAATTCAACGCTACGGAGAATAGCGTGCAAAAACCGATTGCAAAAAACACGCAAATTTTAAGCATCCAGCGGGAGGAAAGTGACACACGATTAATGATTAGTGCGTTGACAATGCAACGCCATGAGATTATTGCAAGGATCAAGGAATATTCACGAATTAACCGGATGGCTCGTGACGATTTGACCAAAGTTAACGAGACGGGAGCCCTATTTGCACAAGTTGTACACAAAAATGCTCTGCGAAAGTTGAATAATTTCATGCGAGAAATGAATCCTTTCAACTTCTCCACTACGATGAAGTATGTGGAGGACACAGAGACCTTAACGCCATACAATTTTTCCCAAAATATATCATCCACACTAGAGGAACGCTACAAACGTGAAAAAGGTGCGAAGCTGCCTCGTTTACTGGAAGAAATGGATGGCGAGACACGCGAAGTCCTTATGCTATGGTTGGTGCGTAAGTCAAAAGAATCAT
>LT658779.1:0-14565 GCA_900128575.1 Stramenopiles sp. TOSAG41-1 | reverse complement strand
TGAAATTCCCGTCTTTCATGATGTGTCCCACTTCCCCCCCCCAATTTCAATTCCCTTCACGGCGTTGCCTTCCTTCCTCAATTCCTCATATTCAGCGCTGCTACTATGTTATACTTGAAAAGGTAATTACATATCCCTATATGTAATCCTTGTGGGCTTGGTAGAGTAATACAGTGTCCTATATGTTATCATTGTTGTGGATTCTAAAAAAAATAATTATTAATATTTTTGGGCTCCAAAATATATATTAAGGTATATATTGCATTTATATATATATTTATAAATGTACAGAATTAGTTTTGTTGATTCGTCCCTCTATTGGGTGTAAAAAAATATTTAATATTTGATATACAATATATAATCCTTAAAAAAGATTCTTCAGGTCTTCTCCCTCATGTGTTCCCCAGATTTCGCAGCAAAAATCCAAAAAGGTGATTGTCTCTACTGGTTTCAATTAGGGGTCTCAAATTTCCGGAAGGTTTCAATTAGCATGCTATTTCAATTAGGAGGTTTCAATTAGGTGTCCCCCTACTGTATTATTATTTGTTGTTGAAATTATAGTATTATTTATTACTACGATAATACGATAATAATTATTATTCTTACCTCTTCCGTTTTGCCGACTTGGATTCTTGTGACGATGTGCTAGTAGTCCCACTGCTGCCCATCATCATCGCCCCGTCACCGCCCTTTTCTACGCTTGCTCGATCTGTCGCCATTCGTGCCTCCCCTCTGTGGTCAACGTCGAAGGGGATGCTTGCTTCTACATGAGCTATAATTTTGCGCAGTTTGTCACGCAGTTCTCGCGCATAACGTGTTACAGCACTCCCACTGGCATTAAACTTTGATGCTGCCTCGTATATAGCGTCGACGTCCCGGGCGATTGCTTTGTAGGTGCGATAGTAGCCGTTTCGTAACCTGGATCTGATCAGCTTCAACCAGCATGGGTATGCGACTGTCAATGGGTATGTCGGAAATTCTTCCTCGTCGACTCGGTCCACAAACAACAAAAATTTTTCTAAAGCAATCATGGAATCAACGCCGTCTACCAAACGCTTTAACTGTGTTCCCCTCCTAAACAGACCAGAACGATTGCTGCCGTTGTTCTCTAATACGATTTCCCAAGGCGAAACATATTCAACCTCGTTCGTATCAAATCGCACACGTAGAGATGAATATGGGGAATGGATGTGGATTTTATCTTTCGAAGAACGCCCTTCGACAGTCGCTCTGTACACTGCTTCCGTATACGGTATGTGCACGGTGGCCCCCAACAAACCCAAATTCGCATTGATCGCTTTAAAGAATCGTTTCTCCAGCACAAGAAAATCGGGTTGTCCCACCTCGCCCACGTAGACATGGAAGGTAAATGATGCAGGTAGCGGGCGTTTGTGAATGCCGTTAACATATTCTGTCGCCCTTCTACCACCAACAATACCCTCTAAAGCTTTTAAGTCAACTTTGCATATGATTGACTTTGTACCCTCTGTAGTCGAAGGTGGAAATTGGTACTCAACACTGAGTACTTTACACAACATGCCCCAGTGCCCATTCCACTTCGGGTGTGTCCATGGCTGTGATGCATTAGGAAGATACTCATCGTGCACTTTGTGCGCCTGCGTAAGGTATACTACTGTGTCTCCAACTTGCGGAACGTATAAAACCTTTTTAAAATTACCAGAAAGAATGTTAGCCAGGCTTAAAAAAATATGGGAAGTGAAACAAAAACTTACCGGTGAATTCTGATCGTACGGTTTTTCTTGCAGTAGCCAGTCACGATCGAAACGAATGCCATCACGCTTTTCATAAGAAGCTTCTTTTAAAACTAAGCGTGCGAGAGAATGGTCATTATCGCCATCATCATCTTCTTCCTCCATATCAATGTCAGAATTTACATCAAACGCAGCGTAATTGACTCGCTCCCTTCGCCCAAGTCGGCGGGAGCTTCGCGTCGGGGCGATCCATGGCTTCGATTCTTCTTGCCTGGAACCGGCTCTTTTGCGCCTCTTCCGTTTCCGCTGTCCAAATGCACCATCGTCGCTATCACCACTATCATCGTCACTACTCTCGCCCTGAGCTTCGGCATCTTCATCAATAACGAAATCTTCATCGTCCGGATCATCCGGTACATCATCATCGTTGTCCCCATCGCGATCGTCATCGGACGATTCTCGGTACGATATACGATTTGTTCGGCGCCCTGATGGGGGTGCAGAATCATGGATTGTGTTTATATTGCGATTAGACGCCGTGCTAATAGGTCGTGATGTGTGACTACTTCCACTGGCTCTTGGCACTTGCGATGTTGGGGCTCGCCGGTGTCTTCCACGCAAAGAACTAGCCATCGTATGCCCATTTTCGGCACTGTTAGCCGTCGTAGGCTTTCTGCGATTCTTCATTGCTGCGTATCTCTTTCTCATGCTAAACATGCCCACGCCCTCCTTGTACTTACCGTCGAGCTTTGCAACTCGCATTTTTACATAAGCTTTATTCAAACGCCGAATTGTCGATTGAATACCCAGCAACGACTTTGCTCTTCCGATATCTTTCCTCACTTCCTCCTCTTTCATTACGCTTGGGCCATCACTGAGACATTGCATTTGTCGAATTTGTTTATCAGTTGTGTTCATAAGAGCAGTGTTAAAAACATTAGGCCGATATGGCAAAGGTTGGACTGGGTAAAGTGATGTGTCTGCAGCAATCAAAGCATTGTTGTGAGCTGGAATAAGCCAAGGTGCAATGTTATAGTCGGTATCTCGGCACCAACCCTCATCGTCATGGTCAAGAGGATGGTAATCTTGCATCATGTATTGCTCTTCGGGAGCATTGTTGTAGTTGTTTCCTGGAAGCGTGAAGCTCCATTTCATCATAGTTGTACTTTCACCTGCATAAGTATTTGAGCTGTCGCTTCGACGGTTAAGCATTGGATCGTTGTGTGGCGCTACATACGTATCATCGTCCACTGTAGCCTGCTGACCATTTGCTCTTTTAATGTCCGAGAACAAAGAGTCATATTCTATGTCGGATGGTAAGCGCAGTATGTCATTCTCCTTCTTTTCTTCCTCAACCGCTTCCATTACACCCAGCGACTCGCCAAAACATCCAAAAATAATCAAGCGGCCATTTCCATCAGTGCAATATATGGATTTCCCATCGTTACTAAATTTACCATCTAAAATTGTCATTGCTTGTCCCAGTACCCCTCTTGGTATCCCTGCTCGTGTTGGGCGAAACTTATTTACATACGTGTAAAGAATAGTGCCTGTAAATATGTCAGATATGACCGTTGTCCCGTCCCACCCGGCAGTAAGCAAAATGCGTGGATCGTGTGGGTGCGTCTCCATTGTGTAAATGGGCTTTTTATGCGGGTACATCGTTTCCAAGCGCTCCCCAGTATAGCCGTCCCAGACAACAATCGCTGTTTCAAATATTTTTTCATTATCGGGTACTTTGTCGTCTTCACAAAAGGACTGTGCAGAGATGACTCGAGAGTCGCAGCGTGACCACACCCCTTTGGTGACGATAGGCACTTCGTTACGGGCACCCCTAGCTCGCGATGAAACTCCCTTGGCACCAAGATTCGTAGACGTGTGCGCTTTAACATCGTGAGCTACACCGGAACCCTCGCGTTTGGCATAAAATCGAATTCTTTTGTGCGTAAATTCCTTAACTGTTGGTTTTGAGTAGCCACTCTCGTCGTCCCTGAACGTATACACTCTCAACACGTTGTGGCGTGTTGTAGTGAGCAGCCTATCTCCAAGATTTGAAAATGCAATATCCCAGATCCCTTTCATAACGCCAAACAGCTCTGTGATTAGCGTCACCACAACACTCTTCCGGTCTTGTGACTTGTACTTAAATTTGTGCGTGTAATCGGCCTTCTTCAAGCGCAGCGGTGTCTCTTTCGTTTCTACTCTCCATATCCGTGTTTTATAGTCTTGCTGGGACCCAGTGGCAAAGTAATGCCCAGTCGGAGATACACCAACGCAATTTACGTCACACATGATCTTATTCTTCCCGTTCATTAAAAAATGCTCTAGCTCAGCATATTGAAGCTGAGAATGCGACGCTTCCATTGCCTCACTTGATAGCTGTTGAGCCAAGGCAAGATTTGAATCGTCATTTATCACGTCAGGTGTGTGACTCCATATGGATGCTCCCGAGCGTTGAGGATTTTCGATCGTAGGTGCTACCTCATGCCAACATGATGGGTGCCAAACACGTGCCTTCCCATCTTCAGCAACCGTAATCAAGCACCCCGTGGCAATATCAAAATCCATGCCATTAATGGACTTGGAGTGACCTTTCAACACAGCCACGGTTTCTCCTGACGATACGCTGCTAAATCTAATTTCGTTTTGGGAGCCTGTATCAGTTGCTGCGATGTACTTGTTATTGATGTCTACTTTCATATCCGAAATGGCGCCACGCTGCCCGCGAAGTGTGTATAGCAACCGACCTGTATCGACTGACCAACATTTGATCAATCCATCGTCAGCACCAGTGAACACGTACCTGCCACTGCGATCCAAGCAGCAATTATATACAGGTTCGCATAAATGCCCATTCAGTATTTTCAAGCAATCAAATCTATTCTTAAAGTAAAAAGAAGAATCTTTATCAGATCTCCGCCGTGCTTCCACAGGGTTGGGCCGTCCTCGAAATTTCAAAATCGATTTGCCGTTTCCGTACATTTGTTTATTTAGTACACGCGTCAATATATTTCTCCCTTTGTCTACAGCGGAACGGCCATACCCATACCGCTTTGATTGTACCTTTTCTCGGGGTGCGTTTTCTTTCCCAATGTGCGCCTTTTCGTCATCCAAATGATGTGGTGGAATATCGATGCCCATGTTATGTTTGTAACGCTTCATAACATTCTTGAAGCTCTCTTGATTCATGCACTTTCTAACACGTGTTTGGATATTCTTCTGCCTGGATATTCTAAAATATAGTCCGCTTGTTTTAGGAATTTCGCTGTAATATAGTGTCAAGGGGTTTACCTTGCAGTGTCCGTACTTGTCCTCCCCGATCTCGGTAGACTCTTTTCCACGCAAACGTTGAATGACATCGAAGCGGCAGGCTTCCGTAATACCATCGACTTTGACAACGAGTTCAATTGCCCGCTTAAGTGATACTGGTTTAATTGGAAACCCGTTCACAGCCTGAAGAAGAACGGGAGTCTTCAAGTCTGGGCGGTGCGCTATTGAGACAAGTGAGATCCCTACTACATTGTTGTTGAAGATCAATTCCTTCAAGTCGCATCCAAACTTGCCCGTGGAGTCATGGCGCTTCACCATATATACACACGAGCGGCGGTCGAGATCGTTTTTTCCCTTGTTGAGTTGAAGGCCGGTACCGCTACTGCTGGCGATCGTTGTTGCGTTAATGTTCTGCGTCTCCTCAAGCTTTAACTTCAATTGTTTTTCATAGTGCACTGCACGAGATAGTATGCTTTTATATCTATGGTACAAGGCCAGAGACTTCACAATCGCCTTATTGCGTTTTACAATCTCGTCCGGGTCATGAATAAGTTGTGTCCGTATTATATTTATGATCGAGGGATTGATGGATGAAATCGATAAGTTTGAGGGACTTGCCGAAATACCTACGTTGTCGAACACAGCTGTTGACGCAACATCAACCATCGTCGATATAATCGTAGGCAGGCGGTTGTGGTCTGGAAGCTCAACATCATTTAGCATTGCCCTCTCTCGATGTCCTGTGATTGGATTTATCGAAGTCGGGAGAAGGTTAGTTCGCACTAACTTCTGCTTCAGCGCCTCGGATAATTGTGGAAAATGCTGGTTCAAGTATGCACAAATTAAAAGCATCAGATCAGGATCTGGGACATTTAAAGCCAAGTTTTCCTGGAAACTTCGACGTGGGCGCGTTTGCTGCATTGATCTAGGCGACAAGGCGACCGATATTTTTTTTCCATTTCCAGAGGACCTTGGAACACGGTGAGATGCCATGCCAACCGGTTCAACAGACTTGGTCCTTGACACCCACGAGCGCACGGCTCCTTAATTTAAAAGCGGCGTCCAAGCAGGCCTCAAGCAGACCTCGGGTGCCGTCGTGGCCTTCACTGAAAACCGGTGTTTGTTTGTGTGAGTGTCGGTCTTCGCGAGACGTCCTTTCTCGACTCGTCGTTATCGTCCCCGTGGATCGACGAGCTATTTCTCTGGACTCCACGTTTGGTCGCGTTGCCGACGGGTCACCAAGTCATGAATGAGCAAATAATTATCATCACTTTTTAATTGTTAGTCAATAATAAGTCGCAGTATCACTACAACAAATTCATTCGTCGTCCAAAAAAAATTATTACAATGATCGACAATGGCATTAATAAAGTATGATAGGAGGATACGTGGTTTAGAATACGAATCAACTACGAAAGGAACAATTGCAATTCTCAGTGGTTTTAAATCCGTGGCGCAAAGTAGTCAGAAGCAAGTACATTTGCGCGATCGCCATTGTGTGCCGTCTTAAAAAATTCACTTTTAGTCTTTGCCATTCCCTCTCGGGGAGCGCCAAAATTTAAAATTCAATAGGGAAACAACACTACATTTCATCGTACTCTGGTGCAGTTTCAGCGATTTCGTCCCTTTGTTTACCTAGGACATTATCTTACTTGTAACATTACGATGAAAAAGCTCAAAGAGTTTTTAGTTTTTTAAATTTTAAATAGAGAAAAGGCAGATAGAGGAGGAGTATGAAGAAATATTATTATAAGTTTTACGCTAAGAAGTATTATCTCTATGATGTGCTTGCGACGCTGACAAACAATTCCTACTGCAAATTTCCTCCCCCACGGTCTGGCGCCTTCTTGCCCTGCAGAACGCTCGTCGTGACGGCACGCTTTCGCTGCTTGGCGCTCTTCAGTTTTGCCATAGGATTCGCCGACACCAAAGAGTTCAGAAGAGCGCCACGGTTCCCTGCAATCAAGGATTGGTCCTCTTCGAAGGCCTGCAGACTGTTTTTGCCGCCACTGCTGGCAGACGATCCCTTCGCAGCTTTCTCTCTCCAGCGTTTGGCGGCTTTTTTGGCATTATGATTTAAACGGAGAAGCCGCGTAACAGACTGCTTCAAATTGACCGTAAACTGAGCAAGGATACCGGCCACTTTTTGAATTGGCATTTCTCGTGGATCCTCCCCCCAGTACCCCGCCAGCTCAGCCGCTTTTTGAGCCAACAAGTCTCCCTTCTTTCTAAGTGAAAGGGAATCGTCTTGGCTGGACCCGGCAAACTTTTGCAACACATTTGGTGCCTTTTCTGTAGATGCGCCGTCGCCCACTACACTTGCATGAAAAAGTCCCTGCGCCAACAATCCGTTGTATTTCTTCGTTTGCTGGAACATTTTCAATACAGCGTTTTGAAGGTCACGTTGCGATTCCTCTTTCGCTTTCGCGAGATTGCCCAGCTCATTGTCTACCCATGTAAAAGGATTTTGGATCTCTTCGTCATCGGTGGCGACAGTCTTTTTAAATATCATTGCCACAACCACGTCCAGTACGGTCGTTTTTTTATCTGCGCCTTTTGTAGTGGATAATTTTGAGAGAGATTCTAAAGTGAAACCTTTTGCGCCACCGCTTTGGGTGCCGGCATTCATCGTATTTCCAACCTTCAAAACCTTCTTTAGCACGTGCACAAGAGGATCGCATTTCAAAATGGCATCAGTAGTCTGTACAAGAAGATCCATTTTTGAATCCAAGTTTGCGATTGTTTGCTCAAACTCGGCACAAAAAAGCAAGCAATCGATTTTCTCCAAGCATCGCGGGACACGGAGCATAGCGAGCTGAAACTGTTCTGCTTTTCCTAGTGTCTGTACCTCACCACGATAACGCTTCAGTAGGGTAATTTCAGTGGACGATGGGTAAATTTTCTTTAGCAGGGTGTACATATCAAGATTTAAGCGGTGATCAGCGGTCTCGACTGCGTTGGCAACTGACTCGTATGATTCAAAGTGCCTAAATTTGCTTAGGGAAATCTCAACATTGTATGCGCGTTTTGAGTCGAGCAAGCGCACCTGGTGAATTCAAATGTTCGTAGTCAATGTCAGCCGAGTGTCCATACAAAATGTGTGGTATTTAATACTGTAAATGTACTTACGTTCTTCTTTGTTTTCGCCGCCATTTCGACCTCTTCCTTCGACAGTTGCGACATTCGTTTCTTCTTTTTCTTTCTTCCTTTTGGACTGTTACTGAAAAGGGATTTGAGCTTCTCAAGGTCTATTTCATCGCCAGAATCGTCGTCATCCTCGTGCACTTTCGTTCCCCATACACTATTTTCAAGTTTTGACTCATCCAGCGTTTGCCAATGCAATTTCTTAAATTTACTTTTATTGACTTTACTGGTTTTGGCTGCACCTACGGTATTTTCGCCAAAAAACGCTCGTATCTCATCTTGCGATCGACCATCCATGGTCATCTTGTGCTTGATGGCGGGGGGGGGGCAAACCCGCTTTCTTCATTTTCTTGTACGGCTCAAAGATTGGGCTGTCCAAATTCACACCGCTGGTTTTTGCCGCTGGTTTGATGTTAAAAAATTGATTTATTATGGCTTGGTCGATTCCATCTTGTACCATTTTATGCTGTATGGCGCCGTCTGGCAGTCCCATTTTCTTCATCTTTCTATACTTGCCGACAATATTTTCATCTAGCGGAGGAAGCTCAACTTTTTCCATCTTCGCCTTCTTAATTTCAGGCTGCTTTTCGCCAAAGAATTCGGCCATTAGCTCCTTTGCAATCCCGTCTTGGGTCATTTTATGGCGTATGGCACCTTCCGGTAATCCCATCTTTTTCATCTTAGCATACTTAGCAAGCTTTGGATTTGCCACTTTTGTTTCGGTAGGCTGCGACTTCTTTTTCATGGGCGCCGTGTTTGCAAAAAAATCAGCGATTGCATCTGCTGACAACCCATCTTGCTTCATTTTGTGACGTATAGCCCCATCTGGTAGTCCCATTTTTTTCATTTTAGCATACTTTTCTAGTTTTTCTTTGGGAAGTTTAGCTGGCGCTTTTCCTTCTGGTCCTTTTCCTTTCTTTTTAATAGCATCCATCAATGCTTTTTTTGGATCTGTAGGCTTGGATTCAATTGGAGGTGCCGGGGGCGGCGGTGGAACGACACTCTTGCTTGAGGTATTCCCAGGCACTTTTTGAGTGTCCTGACCAGGTCCACCCATTCCAGGGCCCCTGCCGTTGCCGTTTCCAGGACCCCATCCAGGGCCAAGGCCNTGATCCACGGAACCATCTCCACCCCACCCAGGGCCAGACCCATTGCCATTACCAGGTCCATACCCGCCCATTCCAGGACCCCTGCCGTTGCCGTTTCCAGGACCCCATCCAGGGCCAAGGCCNTGATCCACGGAACCATCTCCACCCCACCCAGGGCCAGACCCATTGCCATTACCAGGTCCATACCCGCCCATTCCAGGACCCCTGCCGTTGCCGTTTCCAGGACCCCATCCAGGGCCAAGGCCNTGATCCACGGAACCATCTCCACCCCACCCAGGGCCAGACCCATTGCCATTACCAGGTCCATACCCGCCCATTCCAGGGCCTCTCCGATTGTCTATAGTACCGGTAGCATTCCCTTGCAATTGCTGATTGTTCGAAGGAGTTCTACTGGCAGGTGGTATTGTAGATGACGGCTTTTTGCTGGAAGCTCTATTAGCATCTTTCGCATTCAGGGCTTCACGAATTAGTTGCTTCCGTGTTTTTCCGCCATGCCTATTTGACTTGGTTTGTACCAGGGACATCAAGTTGGTGTCGTCTTCGCTAACGTCCAACATTTGTACATTGCGTCCCCCAGATCGTCCATAACGCATTGTTCCTGCATTGGTAAGTTTACGCATCTCTTGGTCGTAAGTATGTAAAGGATTGTCTTTACTAGTCGACTTTGCAGTAGTCCCACCAGCACCAAATATCACAGGGGCCTTTTTACGACCGGTTGTAGTTTCTGTGCCAGACTTTGTTATGCTAATATTAATCTCTGCCCCACTATCTACCAAGGTTGAAAAGTCCAAGCCTGCATTAGCGCTGTGGCCATTGTTAGTTAAGGCGAGGGATTTTTGCGTTGCAGCTGTGCCAACAAGATCGTTATAACCATCGTTGTCGTTGCTGACAATGCGGGCCAGCACGTCAACGTTTAGATCACGAAAAACTACCTGGCGGAGCAGTATTAACTTTTTATCGGGTATCATAAATTCGCCAGAGCGGATGTTCGGCGAATGGACTTGTTGTGTTTCAAAGTTTACAAAGAGCATTTGCTTACCCAATAGCAAGTTGCTCGAGGTACTGTTGAGCACGCCTTTGCCTCGGCTCCCATTACGCTGCTTTATGTTCCACAACTTATTCTTGTAATTTAAGAGACTGTTCTGCAGCTGCCTGGCTTGGTCGAGCGTCAGTGCGCGGCGATAATGCCTTGAACGGTAATCTATCAAGTCTAAAGACAGCCTTCGCAACGCATCAAATGCGCTCAACTCGGACTGTACCATACACAACCATTCGTTGGTTTGTACGGCATTGCTGATGCCCAGTCTTTCTCCAGTATTCGCATCATTTGTAATATTGACGCTCGTAGTGAGATCCCAGACCAAGCTGTGCTCTGCTTGATAGGTAAACGTTGTCCTGGCGGGCTCTATGAACACTCGCTTGTCGTTGCAATGAGCAATGCTGTAGAGTACCGTGTGATCCTCTTCATCGTGGCGATACAGTATCACAAGCCATGACTTATCGACGTCAAAACCCTTTAAGTTTTCAAAAACTTTGCACCATTTTTTAAACATTTCTACGGCGACACCGTTTTCCTCTGAAGAGGCTAGATCTGGAAACGGTACAGCTGAGCTATCATTGTTCCTCCCGATCGCAGTGGCCTTCGCCGGGGGTGATTTGTTTGGTGTGCCACGAATCAAGTTGGGATCGTAGTGGGTATCATTGTGATGAGATAAATCTCTTGCTAAATCTAATTGCGGTGCGTTGCCGCTTCCTCTTGTTCCCTTGTTCCCTCGCTTCGGAGTTTTACTCTTGACTACTTGCACATCTTTTTCAATTTGTCGGTGTATGTCTTCTAGAATCTCATGCGCTTTTTCGTAGTCGTTGTCAGAACGCTGGCATGCCAAAACAACTGCCTGGTTCATGTAGCCCATATTTTGCAGCTTTTCATGAATCGTCTGGTCCGCAACAACGCCGTGGGTTTGTGTAATGCACGCAAGGCCATTGTAGTTAGCATGTGCCCCTACCAATCCGAGATTGGCCCCAACGTGCTTCGATCGTAGTGGCACGTGCTCAGGGCCACATTTATGCAAAATAAGTTGCAGCTTAAACTCCTGTGCTACATATTCGTCTTTTTTGTACAAAACATCGATGGCTTGGTGATCTAGATCTTGTACACCAACGTCTAAAAATCCAGTGTGAAAGCTGTATTGAAATATGGGCCGCAGAACTGACTCGTGCTCCAGTGATGTTGCCGTCGCGTTGTAACATACCAGCAGTATCTCCCCGTGAACCACCAAAGGTTCTATGTCCCCCTCCTCGTCCATGACGTGCGGTTGGATCACACAATGTGCACCACTCTCTTCCCAGTGAAGTAAAGACTCGCTTTCGTCCAAACTACTGAAAATTTTCCTATGACCCTCGTAAAGCTCTATATATGGGGCGCGCTGATCTTCAAAGTCTGTGGGCAGGTTGTTGAGCAAAATGCTGCGCAGAATCAATGGTTTGCGGTTCGGAAGAGTGCCGCCGGAAGCGATGATTCGAGCGAAATGGTGAACCTATTATAGCGGTGTTGACATGTTAGCAGGAAAAAAAGGATCGAAGAAGAGTGTAGATAGAGTAGCGTTTTTTTTTTTTTTTGGAGACTTTCACTTACAACTTGCTTGGCACTGGACGACATGTTTTTCATGATGTCCAACATCGTAAATGTTGGCTTGCGTAAGCGCTTTCGGTAAAACAGTAGCAGTGCCTCGTCTATAGTAGTACACTCCCCACTGAACAGCAAAAAACAGGCAGCAAATAGTTTAGTCCGCTGAATTCCGTTATCGCAGTGCAGCACAGCTACATTGTTATGGTTCAGGTTCAGCCAGAACTTGATAGCATAGCACACGTTGAATATTTCCTCTAACGAGGGCGTCCCACGCTGGTCGATGTCGCTGCTTCGCTGCGGTTCAAACTGCAGCACTTGGTACTGGAACGGTTTCAGGTCATACACCTTCCCGTTCGACAGGTTAAAAACAAGGTACAAATCTTGGTAGTACTTATTGAGGACGAAACTAATATCAGCAACATTATTACGCCTACTCGCCTTGGACGTGCGGTTGGCCCACGGCAAACCCATACAAATAAGCCTGTTGGTGACGAGTTGCATGTCGACATCAGACGTTTTTACGTTGTTTTCGCTCAAAGACTTGTGCGTGATGTGCTCTGGAGAGAACCACTTTCGAACCGACCTTTGGTTCTGAGATATCTGCTCTGCCGCTGGCGCACTGGATTCGTCGGGGGCGGAGAGTGTCTTCTTCGCGTCGCTCCTGCTCGAGAAAAACCCCGTCACAAGCATGTCAAACATGCTTTCCCGCTTTTTGCGAGGTAGGCGTAAGCCCGCAGTCGACCTGCTCATGCCGCTCCCAAGAGCGCCTACGCCTGTCAAGGGTCCGAACGCGTCAAACCGCGGCGTTAGTCCAGTGGTGCGTAGATGGCCTCGCCGCGCGTTTGCCTTCCGTTCCGCCCGGAACACTCGAGGCTTTGCGTACATTCATGTTCACCTTCATCGACGATTGGATTGTCCTTTCAGTCAGCAGATTCATGATTGATGATGATGATGATGATGGATGATTGATAATAATAGAGAGATGATAGGAGTAGTAGTAGTAGTGATTTTATTAAAATAGTATGAGAATATATTGTGTGTTTTAGTATACTAGATAGTAACGAATGATGAGCGATAGGATTGGGCATTGGTGTAGTGTACGACTACAGAATATAATTCGTTTGGTCCTATCTGTTGTGGGGGAGGATGACTTCTTTTGTCGTTTCAAGTTTCAACAACAACAGAGGAGGAGTTGTTTTTTTTTTTTTTTATTTTTATATTGTTCGTTGGGTTTCCTCTCCTCGCCCAGCGTGCAACCAAGTGTGCTCTGGTGAGTGCTCCGCTGTGGTCATTTGCTCCGAGGAAGTAGAAAACATCGACGATGAGCCAGCATTTAGAAAGCACTGACAATGCAATGACCGCCATCACCGTCGGCTCCGCGGCCGTGGCCGGTGCAGCGGCACGAGTGGCGCCGCCGGAGGTCAGACTGGAAATAGCGCCAGGTAAGAAGAAGTGCTGCCGGTGTTGCTGCCAGTGTTGCTGTCGGCGTTTCGACCAGGCGAAGAAAGCGTGCGGCCAGTGGTTCGAACGGGCGAAGAAAAAGTACAGGCGGACGTTTCTCGTCGCCAAGCTGCTGAACGCCTTGCTCAACGTATCGCTTTACTTCCTCGACATATTCACAGACGTTGTGCTGTTGGTTACGTTTCTGAATCATGGCTGGATCTGGAGCAGCGTCGGGTCTATTACTTTCATTGCGCTGCCATACTTGGTCGCCATGTATGGTATCGTTCGAACGAGGGAGCAGGCGTTGAAGGATTATATCGACTGGGATGATGGATCTGATATATGTAAAAAGGTGTTGTTCCTTTTGCTTTCTCCAATCCTGCCATTAGTGTTCGACGTGTTTTTGATGCCGTTCCACGGTTTCATCGGGGGATATCTAGGGGACCACCTGTCGAACTTTATGACACAGTATGAGGCAACGCGAACGTTGAGCGAGACCGTCCTGGAGAGCATCCCTCAGCTTTGCCTGCAACTGTACATGGTGGGGTACTGCCGTATGAACGGATGCAATTTCCAAGCAGAAGAGGGTGGTGATGCAGCTCTTATGCAGGCTCTTGTCATATCGATCTCGAGCATTGTGTACCGTTTGGTGATGACTTGCTTCGAGATGCATAGAGAGCATCTGACCCTTCGGGAGTATTTGACGCAGCTGGTTCGTATGGGTGATGGTTTGCCACTGAACAAGATAGCGAATAACAATATTGTGGAGTTGAATGTGGATTTTGAGCTGACGACGGCGCAGGCCCGTCTGCTGGCGAAGGTCTTGGAGGACAACACGTCGTTGGTGCGATTGGATCTGCAGTGGCATAAACTGCACGAGGAGTCGAGGACGGTGTTGATTGACACTGGGCATGGGTGTATAGTTGCGTACGCAATTGTTGATGCGTGCCAGAAGGGTCGTTTGGAGGACGTGCGTGTGTTGGTCGAGGGCCATGACGTGGAGAAGACGGGCATGTCNGTNGACGAAATGGTCAGTAAGGAAGGGAAGACTAGTGATGGTTACTCACGCACACCTTTACAATCGGCAGCAGCGAATGAACAGTTGGAGATTGTCGAATACCTAGTCAAGACTTGCACTAATAAAGTGGACATCATTGGACAGACGGATAGTTTTGATTGGAATAGTCTACATCGTGCTGCATTGTATTCAAAGAAGAATGTTCAAACGCTTCAATTTCTCATCGATAATTACAATGGA
>LT658777.1:0-14590 GCA_900128575.1 Stramenopiles sp. TOSAG41-1 | reverse complement strand
ATCACCAAATATTATTATTGATGATTTTAAAAAAAAAATCTCTATGATGAAGTTAGTTATTATGTAGTGCTATTTCGTAGAGTGATAGTCGTCTAATAAAACAAACTACATCTCATAGATAGTCCCTACTATGCACTACGAGGTGCTACTACCCACCATCAATTTCACTGTATATTATTGTATTATTATTGTTATCATCGATTATTCATTTTTTGTCAATTAATGTTTAACAATGGCCAGCCAGTCCACCTTCTTCTTTCTTTCTTTATTTTTACTATTATTTATTTTTCTATTTTCTCAAAAATTCCCTAATAAAATAATATAGATAGACTGATAATAACAACTAGAAATATAAATAAATATGAAAAATGAATGAGATTTGCATCACCCGCCACGCTAACGCTGCTCGGGATCACCACAATGTGCCTAGAACCATTGACCAACGAAGCGGATAGAAAAAGCGGTAGGTTCGGAGTACGCGTGCAGTAGGAATTAACGCAGGCGCAAAACGAATCTACTGATACATTCGAATTTGTCGCTTGTTTCTTAACACAGCGCTATTCAGAAGCTCTTCAGTCAGCTATGAGTTCTTTGGCCATACCTGTGTTGCGAACTTGGTCCGATAGAACGGCGAGAGAATATGTATTGCCACCGTCTCTATCCTTAGATAGAAAGCGAGCTGCTTCCGCAAATTTGAGGCATGTTAAAATTTATAAGAAGCCAAGAGTATCACAACAGTTTGGGCAAGCAATTAAGAGTGTAATAAGGCGTAAAGTTATGATGGCAAGCCTAACTGAATCCAAAAGTAAAGGTGGTGGTGGTGGTACTGGAAGTAGCGATGCAACCGAGGGAGGAGATAGTGGTAGTTTAATTTCGGGGGTGTTTCTTGGTGGCCCAGAACAGACAGGAGAAAAGACAAAAGAGCAAGAAGAGAAGAAAGAGAAAAAGAAGAAGGTAACACAGGAGGATCTTAAAAAACTAAACGAGGAGATTGAGAAAGTCAAAAATAGCATAACTGAACTGAAAGCAAAAAAGAAAGAGCAGTTTTCACAATTGAAAATTATGTTGAGAGCTGAAAAACAAAAGCAAAAGCAGGCAGCAAGAGAGGCTGCTGAAAGACAACGAAGATTATCAGAAGCTGCGGCTTCGGCTGCGGATTCTGTTAAAGTTGAGTATGTGCAGGATCGACCAACTATGCTGAGTGTCAATAAGTCAACTTCGTCGAGAAAATAAAAAAAGTGCGCGCATTACTCAAACACATTGAGGAGTGTGCTTTTTTCTTTTTCAGGGTGTGCTGTACATACGTATATTATATTCGTACGCACAAGTATATGGTGTGTACAAAGTATGATATTCATTTTATAGTTTATTTTTGCATTAAACAGAGCTTAAAAAAGCCACCTTCGGTCAGCCTGCTTCTCACTCTTAGCTAAATGCAACCTTTCACAAAATGTCTCTGTTCATTTTATTTCGTATCTATGCATTTACTTTGGGTTTATTTAAATGCGATCTTGGGGTAGGTGGCAAAGCATTAGTCTTGTTTTTTTCGCTCAGACGCGCTTTTAATTCAGCTATTCTAGCCTTGCGTTTGGATGCTAACTCGACTTGCAATTTTTTGTATTCGGATAGTTTCGCTAACGCGCCCTTGACATCACCGGCATTTTTAAGGGCCAGTGCTTCTGCTTTACACTGTGCCGCAATTTTTTCAGCTTCTTTCAACTGCTCAAAAATAGATCCCTCTTTCGATTTCTCTTTATTCTTATTGCTACTCGGCTTTGCATGCGTTGTATCCGTTGGAAAAACTTTTGTTTGAGGGACGGTCAAAACTGCGTTTGTTTTGCTTGCAGAATCCATTGGCATTTTCATTGGAGGCTCTACTTTCAGAACTTTCACCGTGACCTTTCCATTAGAGGTATCCTTGCCAGTTGATTTTAAATGTTCTTTCAGTGGTTGGACAAAGGTATTATCAGCATTATGTTTCGATTCTGAACTACTGGTCTTACTTTGCGGGGCTTCTCGAGCAGCATCTACATCAGCTGTAGTTTGGACCTTTTTTGTGTCTTTCTGTTTGCGCTTTTCGTTTTCCTTTTTTTCAAGTTTGCGTTTTTCCTTTTTTGCTTTCTTCATTTTTTTCCTCTCCTTTTTTGAGCTGCTTTCAGTGTCTCCTTTTTTCGACCTTTTCTTTCTCCCCTTTTCAACCAAACTTGCGTATACCTTCTCTTTTGACTGTTGAAGTCCCATAGCAAATTTCTTCATTGAGCGTTCATCAAATGCAATATTGTCATTGCTCATCATTTCCAGAGCTTTCTGTATCATGTACTCACCCTTTTGCACTTGGCCGGCTGCCTTTAGACACAAACCCATGTTTCCCAAAGTTTTCAAGGTGTCTTGCGCTTTTGGGCCAAGGGTCTCAGTGTAGCCTTGTAAGGCTCTTTCGTATAATGGAATTGCAGCCTCAATCTTTCCCTTCGCTTTAAGTAATCTTGCGAGGGTATCTACGCACAGCAATGTACAGGGATCTTTTCGACCTAGTAAGATATCAAAGCCCACAAGCGCCCTTTTGTACAGCTTTTCTGCTTCACGGAAATTTGATTTGGCATAGCAAACTGCAGCCAAGTGAGAGACTGATGTCAATGTGTCTCTGTGCTTTTTGCCTAAGGTGCGCTCGCGTCCTTTCAACGACTTCCGTTGCAGTTTTTCGGATTCATCATACTCTTTCAATTGGTAGAGGGCGCAAGCAAGGTCACACATAGATTTTAAAGTTTCTTCATGATGTTTGCCCAAGACGTCCAGACGACCACTATACGCACGTGAAAGTTGCACTTTTGCTTCGTCATTTTTATTGCAGTCTAGCAAACATGAACCTAAATCCTGAACAGTTTGTAGTGTTTGTCTATGGTCTGGGCCTAAAGTTTCATCCCTGCCCTCAAGGGCGCACATGAAAATGCCTATAGCTTCATCTTGTTTTCCATTGTCATGGCATACTGTTCCTAGTCTGTGAAGTGTTTGCAAGGTCAGATTTGCTTTTAAGCCTAGTGTTTCTATCCTCGAGTCCAAGACGCGCCGATACAGGGCTTCCGCCTCATCGTAATCCTTTCGCGATTGTAATAATGATGCTAGATTGTGCATTGAGAGCAAAGTATGAGCGTGTTTTTCGCCATCTTGCGCCTCAAAGCATTTTATGGCTCTTCTATATAGCATTTCTGCTTCGTGATAGTTGCCTTTTTTTTGGCAAAACACACCAAAATTATTAACAGATAAAAGGGTCTTGGGGTGCTCGGTGCCTAGGGTGTCTTCCAGGGCAATCAGAGCTCTCCTGTAATAAACTTCAGCTTGTGACATTTCGTTTTTACCTTGCATTACTAGAGCAAGGTTTTGAAGGGAAAGTATAGTCGACTCGTGATTTTTGCCATACAGCATTTCTCGTAGCGACAAAGTTGTTTTACATATGCTTTCAGCCTCTTCAAACAATTCTTTTTCCCGCAAAAAATAGCTGAGATCTTCAGCTAAGCGCAGTGCCTCCTTTTGCGATTTCTTTTCCGATTTACTAGCGCCATTGTCGTGCCCCTTTCTTTTTTTATCTCGAGATTTTGGGGAAATTACGTTGTTGTGTAGCAGGTCTTGCAGCACCTGCCTGGAAGTGCTGACCAACCAATTTCTGAGTGCCTTTTCCATCGCACGGGTTGCCCTACGTTCTCCAACATTATCTATGGCTATCATAATTTTTTGATGTACACTGATTTTCGAGGCTTTTGAGTTCTTATAGTCTATAGTAGTTAATGATGAAGCTACGGCAGGAAATACGTTCAGGAGGGCATCGTGTAAATCGTGCAGTGACTTTCCTGGCATGCAAACCTCAATTTGCCGCTTTGCGCTTAAAGCGCATAAAAGCTCCCACAAACACCATGTCCGACTGAGTGCAAAAGGAGAATTCCACGAGCCTATTACTAACACGAAGCAATCCAAGTTCTTTATGGCGTCCCTGGTTTTCACTTCTACATCATCGTTTTCATCCAGCTGATTCTGGTGTGCCATGTGTTGTGAGAGACTAAATATATCGATCCAGAAAAAAGTTGTAGCAGGATTCAAATGTTGTGTTGTAATAAGGACATCCAAAGCACTGATTAATTCAACAAACGTTGCATCCCAAGCATGGCTGACATAGTGAGTCGCAACGCCGACTACGCTGTTGCCATGGAAATCAAGTTGATTGTTCAACTTTAAGTATTCAACATATGACCCACCGTGCTGAACGTCACTCGGTGCATTTTGACCTACACTTGCACCCGTTTCCTGTAGTACAATATACTCAACCAATTGCCTTGTCGTTGTGTGGGGTTCGATTCTACTAAACATATTGTGCAAAAATCGCATGCTTACACCAAGGTTTGACCACCCAGTGGGCCATGGGACAAGTTTTAGCGACTTGCTTGGGCTATGTTTAGATGCCTTTCGTTTTGACTTTGATTTTCCTTGTTTACGTCTTGATTTTGGTTTTTCAGAATTGTCTCCGTCAGAAGTACTTCCCGCTTTATTGGCTTTTGGAGGAAGCACTGGAGGTCCGCCCATAGACTTCCTCTTTTGAAGTCGAACGTCCAGGCGAGCTTTTGCAAAACTTTTTCTCATGTCTTGCTTTTGCTTGCGTTTCACTTGAGCTGTTCCATGGTTTGATATGACGCGTTTCGTCATTGTTTGCAATCTTGTAAGGGAACTTTGTTTTTCAAGGCTCGGAGGTGTTGGAGATCTGGGGCCTATCCGGTCACTAGAGACAGAGTGCGATAATTTGCCACCCATTGTGCTATCGAAAGAGTTAGGTCAACTTGTAGGATGAAGATAAACTTAGGCCTGCGTCAATAGGCCATGGTGATATGCAATATATTTTGTTGTTACGTAATTTTGTAGGCGGGTGGTATTAATTATTTCGGCATTTTGCCATGTTTATTAGAAATGTATACAGATGTGGGGCGAATTCCAGTCTTTGTTTGCAATATGAACTTCATGGGAACAGCCCTACAGCGACGTTTTACCGTCGAGCGTTGCTTGATTTTTTTTTTTTTATTTATATTATATTATTGATTATATATTTTTTTTGAAGAGAGAATAATTATAATACTCTGTATGTAGTAAAAAAATAATAATATCATCGTGTAACTTCAATTTTCCTTTTATAATATATTTATTATTCATATTCTTTCTTAAAAAAGACCACTGCTGCTGTCTTTCTATTTATTATATCCCTGTTGTACAGTATCTATTTACTTGCTTTTTTTTGAACCTTCGCATCATCATTATACAAATATATTTCAAGCCTGAATGATGATGATACTCTACTACAGAAGATAATCTGAACATATTATAATAGTCTAGTAACAAACCAAAAAAAAGCCGAGAAAGAATACTGCCTATATGCTTGCATGATTCCCCCCCCCCCACGTCTTGAATAAACTGCAAATCAATGGGCCTCTCGTGTCATTGTTAACAATGTTGGCACTTCTTGCTTGAGTATAAGTTTCCCAAGATGCTTCCAGGTGGTTGTGGTGTTACTTCTTGTCTTCTTTTTTTTATGGATCGCTGTATCGGACGACAGTGTAGTGCGGTTATATGATAGAAGACTACATAAAATCACATCGAATGATGATATGATGAGCGACAGCCCCAAGCAGTTTCGTCGACGGATAAAAGCCATATGACACGACGATGGATATTATTATCAGCACACAATTTTACGCTGTGTAATACAAAATTCTACATGTAAGAAAAACTTAGTTTAGTTTAATTATTTAGTAAGAAAAATACTATAGGGTAGTGATACTAGACTAGTATAATATAGATATAGGAAGTTTTAAGTTACTCAAATAATAGTCTAACTAATACTCGATCTCGATGTCCCATATTTTACTATAGTCTGTCTTTGGCTCAGATGGCTTGAATACCACCTTTGATTTCTCAGCTGCAATTTTTTCCAAAGCCTTCGCTTTGCGCATAGCCAATTCGTCTTTTGCTTTCTGCATTTCCTGAGCCAAGGCATGTTTTTCCTTATTGAACTTCTCAATGCGGCGAACACGAGCCTCTTCCATCTGTTTATTCAGTTGTTTCGCAATATCACGTGTTGGTGACTTTGCCTTTTCCTCCGTTTTTCCGGTTCTCCATGCATCAACTGCAGCTGCAAATTTTTTATGCTCCAATTCTTCGTCCAATCCTCCACGAAGGAATCGCCCGCCCGTTTGACCACTCGCTGTGTTAGCAGGGGCATGCTTCACGTTCTTTTCGTGCCGTTGCTTCAGTTGGGGCGAAATTTCGCCTTTCTGATCGTTCGGCGAGTACCCAATACCACTCGATGACGATGCAGCTTTTTTGCCGTTGGCAACTCCTCCATTTCTCCATTCATCAACCGCTTTACGAAACGCTTCATGTTCAGCAGCTTCATCTAGTTCGCCACTCAAGAGATTATTTTTCCTAGCTTGCACTACAGGGCTACGTGGTTTTGTATCTATGCCATTACCCGCGGCAGCACCAAAGGGGTTCGACCATAAGCCTGAAGATTCAGTTTCAGTAGACGTCTCAGTGGCGGTACTATTTCTCCATTCCATTACGGCTGCCTGGAAAGAGTCGCGTTGTCGCTGTTCGTCATAATCTCCGTCCGCAAGATTAACTGGAACGGTGCCTCCGCTGACAGAATTCTCTGCGAGTGGCTTAGCTTGAGACCAGTGAATTTTTCTCGCAGAAGATTTTTTCTGAGGGCTAGGATCGTAATTTGATGCGTTTCGTCCCTTCCCATAAGGACCACTCGACCTTTTGCTGTCTGGAGGAGAAGGCACAAGGCTTTTTGATTTTTTTCCGCCCTTGGGCAACGCGACAGTACTACGTCCGCGTTTCAGTTTCTCGATTTCCTTCAAAATTGTTTTCCGATGACCTAACACTGTTATACTCATATAGTCCAAGTCGTCCTGCCCGACATCTAGCAAAACACTTCCAGAAATTTCATTTTGTACAAAACTATCGATATAACGTTCTAATTTTAATGCTGTGAGCCACAGAGAAACTTCCGTAGTGCCCCACGAATGGACGTTGTGCTTAATATATTTTCTCCGTGTGGCCCCAGACTTAACGTCCTTGTTGTAGTTTCGTAAGGAGCCACGATCGGAACGGGCGCTAGCCCATCGTCCACCCGTTTTGACGCCACGTTCTTCCCTCTGTTGCGACATGACAGCTTTTAATTTGTTCAATTTATGTTCCATATTCTTTGTCTCATGCAGCAATCTCTCGCTTTCCTTCATACCATAACCAGGCTGCCCAGGTAGTGGTTTTATACTCCCGAATTGTCTCCTGTATCTGTCAACTGACATCGCCGTTATATATTATATATATATAAAGTCCGAGTAAAAGCACTCGATCGATTTATAATCTCTTGGTGGACTACTCTTGAATTTCAGAGGCAGTCTTTGAATATCGTCTCGGCGGTAACGGTGCAGTGCTTTTGCGACAGAAGATAGGAGGCACGTAGTTGGATTGCAGGCTGCAAAATAATAATAATAATGATAATAATCAATAATAAAATGTGAGACGATTGTGATGATGATAATTATAAAAAAATATACAAACAATATTATATAATATTAGCTAGCGGCATACTATTTCAATTGATGCTTCGTTATCCTGAACAAGCAAAAAAAAGAACCAAAAAAAAAAAACGGAGTAAAAAGGGAGAGGACCACGTCAACACTCTTATTATTATTTATTTTTATTGGTAACAAAGGGGAAAAAATCGAAGACAAGAATGCAACGAACGTTCAGCCCTCTTCAAAACATATAGCCATACATTGCGGTAATAAAGTACAAAATCATGTATTCCAAGGCAATTTCACCGTCGGATAACGTTTTTGAAAGTAATCGTACTTATATGTAATGTAATGGGAAAATTAACTATGAATTATAAAGATTCATATAGAGGGTTAAGTACAGGGTTACCGTCTCATAATATACAGTTATTATATTATACAAAAAATAATTAACCTAAATTTAACTATATCAGAACATTTTTTTTCTTGCTGAGAATGCTTTTCGATCCTGTTCAAGTACACGTAAAACTTCACCGACGATCTTTGAAATTGGATACGGCCGGGATTCTATCTTGGATACTACACAAAATTTACAATAAACATTCCATATATTATTTATAGATATTATTTCAATTACATCTTATCATTTAGACGAATATATTATTCTACTGGATATTTAGGACTGAATTTTTCCGCTATGATATTTGGATTATAATGAACAATTCTTCGTCATAGCAAGTGTATATTATTATTTTATTATTCTATTCTTCTTCATAATATTCTCTTCTTCTTCTTCTTCTTCTTCTTCATCTCAACAAAACTACAACTACTACTATGATTAGTGGTGGTGTGTGTTCATTCACGGAGTGTGGAATGGCGCTCACGCCATTCAACATTGAACCGTTTGTAGACAAGCTTACTACTCCCAGACGAAATACGGTTGGGAGATTTAGGTGTGATTCGACTGTGTAGTCTATACTACTTCTTGTATCGAGGAGGAGCCTAACCATGGCATCGGAGACGGGCGCAGATACTTCCAAAGCAGCTGAGGTGACCCTAACTAACGTACCTGTAAAATGTCGGTTTGCCACATATTGGTTCAACTCGAAGTATGGCAATGTTGGTATCACAGCATTGCCGGGTCGGTCAAAGTCGGGATCTCATACGAAAACATTAGTGAAGCAAGACTTTGAGCTACTTTTTCAACAGACCGTATCTGATATATTTTTATTTTGCACTCCGGCAGAGGTCTCTGCGTCCCTTCCAAACGTCGATTTTACAGCAGTTGCAAAATCGTTTTCTATGACTGTTCATCATCACCCAATACAGGTTGGTTTACACCCAACTGTTCAGGACGCCAACATAATTCACAACGACATCGAGAAATGCTTGAAAGAAAACAAAGCGTTGATATTGGTTAGTCGAAACGGTTTTGGAAGAGCGGCCACAATCATGGCAACCTATCTAATGAAACAAAAACCAAACTTGAAGCCCGACGCGGCTATGGAAGAGGTCCGAGATTACCGTGGTCATCCCGCCATTCAGACAGTCAAACAGTACAACTTTCTCCATGAGTATTACGCATATTTAAATGAAATGCGACAAGATAATGGCGCCAATGCAGTTAAAGACAGTAGTGGACTTACAAAAATTACAGGAAAAAGGACCCTTAACACCCCATAATAATTGCAAACGAGAGATAGAGGGAGTAATTAAAAGCTGTGTGTACATAAAGCAAAACGAACACCTCTCGGCTCTCGACGTGTCCTTTTTAGATGTATATATATATATAAGGCCATACTATTATATAAATTTATGATTATTTGCACTTCCACTAATCAACACACGCAGTATTCAGGAGCATATTCTCGTAGGATTTTACTTTGCAAACCACCAGGGCTGACGATAAATCTTCATTCTCATCACCTCGAAAGTCTGCCGAACGAGTAGTAGTTCGCTTTACTTTACGAAAGCGTTGAGGATAAAGTTTCGTCTTAACCCACACTACCCTATCATCGACTTCAATCACTATTCTCTTTGAAGGTCCTATGCGTTCATAGCGCTTCACAACATCAGCGTTTGAGTACTGAACCTAAAGTTCACACTTTGCGGTATGAAAATCTCGTTCTATAATTTACAACTATAGGGCCCCTTAATATCCTCGCAACAATATCGGCAGTCGATCTACCAACGCTTTGACGCGATGTTTCCCGCTCATTCCTCTCATTTCTCTAAAGCGAGTATCAATTACATTATTCAGTTCTGATGTAGATAGGTCAAAGCCTCTCTTCGCGCCTGTCACAGGGTCTAATAGCTCAAAATGCATACCATCATGGATTAGAAAAGCGCTGGCTTGGATGCGCTTTCCATCCAAGGTTATCATCGCTTGGTAATTTGATTTGCCCATTTTAACAGCATCAGGTTCTTCAACTTTCGCGTTCAATGCAGGCAAGGGTGGCACGAGGTTTGGTATAGGGGTTGTTTTATCATCTAACTTTTGCAACTTCTTCGACCGGCGTCTCTTTTTTGGTTTCTGTTTATCCTTCACTTTTCTCATGGCATTTCGTAACTTTATATGGCGAGCATAAAATTGTTTTTCCTCTTTCCGGTCAAAACTTGAGCGAGCCTGTGAGATTCGTTGTATCATCAACTTATTCTCAGAATTAATGTAATCCAATTTCATTTGTTTTGCCTGTCTAATTGCTTTAAGTCTATCCTTCCTCTGCTTTCTCTCGCGTTTACGGCCACGATTAGAATTGATTTTTGTGATAGGCGTTTCTGTAACAGAGACCAAAAATAATCTTTTCAGTATTTGCTTATTATGCTCCTCTAATCTGCTCCTCTTATACTTTTCGGATGCCTGTTTCATTGTTTCATTGTTATACAGTTTTGCATCATCGCGTATTTTTCGCATGTGTTTTCTAACATCAGCAGCCACAAACGACGTCATTGTTTTCAATGCATGTTTGTGGCACTTGTTCTGCTGCTGTTGCCATTGAAAAGTGACCCAGCTAGGTTTCATTCCTAATTGATTATTCCAACTATCTAGTTCTTTCTTCATACGCATTTTTTGCTGTTGCACTGGGGAAAGTTTTTTCTTTATCGGCGAGACAAACTTATCCATCGCTTGAAAGTCCGGGGACTTGTCGCCAACGATTGCAAATGTCGATGTAAAGTAATGCTTTTCTTGCGAGGATGCTGCCATGGTCACATGCAATTAAGAAAAATAAGCTCGATATTTATTCCTCTACTAGCTGTTGGTTTTGTTCTTGACGGTTGGAAGCCTTTCATCTTCGTAAGTGATGCGTGTAATGATGATTAAAATAATTATTGTAAGGTCCTTTACACGATACCAAATAATAACTCTATACTTGTTTTGATTTATTATTATATTATTTTTTTCTATTTAAATACTCTGTAAATATAATAATATTATAATATATACTTTATTTTTTAATACACTCCATGAGAAACAAATCTAAAATACACCAACAGTAATTAGTCTAATAAATAAATATAAACAGCTATTGCGCAATATTCCCCTACTCCAGCAGAGACTATGATGTGTCAGCAAAAAGAGTGGTTGAGTGTGTGCAAGTTATTCATTCCCATTCGTTCGTACGTATACATTATTATGAACATGCAAAATGATAGAGAATTAAAATAAATGCGCGTTGCGTTGCGGACCGACCAGGTTTCTTTTTTCTTTTGTTTGGTGTGCGACGCTTTTTTCAGCAAAGCATATTATGCCATTATTTTTCCCACTACTAAAGACACTTTAGCTTGCCGAAAACGTTATAATAATATGCGACGAGTTCGTTCCATACTAAACTTTACGACGGAGACAAAAAATAGACTTCTTCAACATACACAATGGTTGTTTTTTTATTATTTATATTATTTTGTTGATTTTTTTTTGTCTCATTTTATTAATTATTTTTATAATAGTTAGTTAGTTAGTTAAAAGTTATTAATAATTAATTAATAATAAATAATAATAATAAAATACACAAACAACACAAAAAAAAAAAAATATATTTTTTTATTATACTATGATGCAGAGCTGAAAGTTGTCCCCCAAGCCAACGTTTTACACGTGCTTGGAATAGTGGATGGATCTATCCCTTCGATTCGATTTGGCGTATGGAGAGAGAAGGGAATCTTAATGTCGAAAAAGTAATACACTTTAGCGACTACATTCTTAACACTAGAATTTTAGACCACTACAAAAAGTCGAGTTGCAGCGTGGTTCCAAAAGTTACGCCGGGCAACGAACTTTGGATTGGGCAGCATAAACAAGGATATGAAGCATTAGTATTTAAATGCAGAAGGTTTGATGAATTTAACGTAGAGCTACATAGAACAGAAGTCCAAGTGTTGAAGCAGTTGCAAAACGCGCACCCCCATATTATCAAATTGGTGGACTCAATTGAATTATTTAATATTGGTCAAAATCTTGGGCGTCGATGTATACTAATATTTGATTACCACGCAAACGGAAGCATGGCAGACTGCCTGCCCTCGCAAGGTGGATTCAAAGAAAATATCGCAAGAACTTACTTTGTACAAATTGCTAATGCAATTGACTTTTGCCATCGAAACCGGATTGCACACACAGATTTGTGCCTTGAAAACTTGTACATAGACCATAATTTTAGAGTTAAATTGGGTAGTTTCAAGACTGCTGTCTACGGTGGTATGGGAAAAAATTATCCGTGTTCTAGGGTGAAGTTCAATGAAATATACACAATGGACCCAGATATTGACATCGCGGAATGGAAAGGTGCGTACGATGCCATTAAGGGAGATATATGGTCCCTTGGCGTGGTGCTATTTGTGCTTCTTACAGGTTATCCACCCTTCAATCGAAGTGCAGGAAAAAACATGTGCTGGTGGATGAATTCCCTATTTGAAGGTGACGCAGGTCGAGAACGGTTCTGGCACAATCAAAAGCTCTTGGGGTTCAAAACATACAGCGCTATACCATTGATAGAAAAATTATTAGCAGCTCAGCCATCCAGCCGCATTACAGCGTACCAAGCAAAACATACAGCTTGGATTAAACAAAATGATGTTGCAAAACCATCAACGTTAGCAGCTTATATGAGATCATTTGTGCCGAAATTAAATGGATTAGGACTTGATGGGCAGTCTTTTAGACAAAACGAAACTTACGACTCTAGACTCAGCAAGAAATCAGGGGCAGAAAAATACGTATATTTGTATAAAAATGAAAGCAAAGGCAAAGAATTTGACAACATCAACCGTTCAACACTTGCACAGCTAGGTATTGCAAGAGCAAAAGCTTTACAAAATGACGATGGTGTCTATCCATATTTGGAGGAATTGTGGCTTAAGTCATGTGAGTATCAGATAACGATTCAGCCGCCAGAAGGGGAAATTGTGACTATGTACTTGAAAGACGAATGGACAATACATGATGTTAAAAAGATGGTTCAAAAACGGCGCGGTTACGAACCAGATAATTACGTCCTAACAACATGTGGTGAGAAGCTTGACGATACGATGGTCATTGGCAAACACAAAATATTTAGTAGACAGGATGCAGTCTTTTATCTGATTAGTAAAAAAACGTGGGCGAATAGACAACGGCAAAAAATGGAAAAGAAAAACAGGCGTATTATGAGGGAAACAATTGTAGGAGCTTTGGAGGAACTGTTTCTAACACTGGACATCGATGGCAACGGGCAGTTAAGTAAAGAAGAAATATTAAATGGAATCTCCAATAGTGGCAAAAATGGTATCAAAGCGAAGTTAAAAGTTCTCCCAGGCTTAAAGATATTGCAAAACCTAAAGCTCTGGGAGGAAGCTTTTGAAGACAATGACGTTGGGAATGACGGCGAATTATCCTTACTAGAGTTTTCGATGTTTGCGCGGAAAATTGTCGCAACTGCGAAGTTACGAAAAACGCTTCGTCATATATTTGACAGAATTATAGAAAAGGAGTCGATGAGTCTAAAAGGAGAAACAAGAAAAAATAATGAAGATTTGAGTAGTAGAGAGACAGATATGGTGCCAAAATCGCCGAAAATAGTATTACGAGCATATATCAGTCGCAACGCGCTCTTCACAGCATTTGCCAGTGACGATAAGGTCAGAAACGAACTGGATCAAGTCGAAGAGTTAAAGATTTTAAAGAAAACTGGCCTATACCAGGAAGACTTGGCAGAATTCGAGGATTCAAAGTACAAGGATAAATTGTCCTTTGAGGAATTTGTGAAATTTTGTGTGAGGATAAACCGTTCATTTGGCAATATTGGCGATCCAGATGCCGAAAAAAACAACACTGAAAACCGCATGGTATCGTGGACTGAAGGCAAATGGAGTTTTACTGGGAGCTTTTCAAAAGAGGCATTGGAAAAACGCATGAAAAAAGCGGAAGATGACGCTAGAAGAGAAGCAAAACGCCTCGAAAGAGTTGCCAAGATGCAAGCGGAGAAGCAGATTGCAATGGAAAAGAAAAAGAAGCATGATACGTTGGTAAAAAATATTAAAGACAGATTCTCCCATTTGCATGACTATTTTAACGCATTTGAAATAACTGATCCTCTCATGGATTATCAACTATATTTAGATGACTGTGTCTCGATATTCCAACGGATTCGACGCTCGAATGCCCCACCTCAAAGAAGTTGGGGATCACGGACGGGGAAGGAGGCAATGGAGCAAGAGATTTGGGCAGTGCACAACAGTCTGCCAAGTGTACAAGCTTCTGGTTCAGCATACCGAATACGCGATCCAGACCAAACTGGCTTAATGAGCTTGAAATCATTTATAGAGGCTTCGGAAGAAGTCGGATACAAATATGGGGGGAACAACGCGAGGGATATACATAAGATGTACGTAATAAACGATGAATTTGAAGACTGGAAAGATAATTGAAAATCTGCTTTTCATTGACCGTGGTATCAAATTATCTGTATGGCTATCGACGATAAAATTCCCAGCTGTGCCAGGATGTTGGAANTACAAAATGATGCGGTCACATTGGGTAAAGACATGGTGCAAGA
>LT658776.1:0-14591 GCA_900128575.1 Stramenopiles sp. TOSAG41-1 | reverse complement strand
TACTTTTGAACATTTCTGTGGCGAACGTCAAACTTGATTTTAAGACCTATTAAAAAATCTAGTCTAAAATTGAAAAAACGCGGATGGTATTTATGCAGGAGTTTCGAGGTAAAAGAATGATGGGGCATGAATTCCGAGGTTGTGGTTTTAAAATTAAAGTCAAATGAAAGCGAAATGGCGAAAAAAAAAAGCACTTTTCTGGACTACTTTTTTTTTAATCGACCCTTGAAGCTGGTGCATCTGCAGTTGCACCTGTTGGGTTAGGACCGATCTCTCGTGTTTATGGTAAAAATAATATATTTATAAAATACTAAGAAATGAATAGGTAAGGGACACTACTAATATGTTTAGTAAAAAGGTAAAAACTAGCGTTTTCTTATACTTCAAACTACTGGAATTCCCCCTATAAAAAAATATCGCTTCGGCCCTAAACTCCCTAGTATTCGAGTATGATGTAGCCAACGATTATTTGTGGTAAGCTAAAAAAGACCATACCGTCTCCTCCAGTAATAATAACAAAAATGCTTCGAATCTCCAGGTGCGCACATTCAGTGTAACAAAGGAAGTCAATAGTCTACAATTTCGCAGCAAAGTGCAATGTCATGTCACGATTAGCGTACAGTCCCGTCATCAAGATCATATTAGTTTTGTCGTTGCTAAACGCTTTCCCCTTTTCAGCATCGGATTCGGTCATTCCTATCAGATTTGGCCCCCCAGGCAAAGAAAATTTAGTCGATCTTCTACATTTAACAATTAAATCGTATGAAGAGCCTGTTGATGCCATCTTTAAGTTTCTGAAGGACAAAAACGTAACAGTGAAGGAAAAATTTATGGTATTAAGTTATGTGTGCGCTTCTACATTCGATAGTTATGAGTATGAGGTTAATTGCATGAGAAAATTGCCGTTGGTAGCAAACGTAACAATAGAAAACTTGTCTTGGGTAACGCCAGAAAAAGATAGTCGCGTGCTTCAAAATTTTGGTGACTTGGACTTCAAAGTATACGGATTCGAAGACTTGGCTGTACGAATTAGACACGAATTGAACAGGCAACATCTAGACGCAAATTTAGAGCATGGCCTGGTCGTCAAATTGTGCAATGCAGTCCATACAATTCCCGGTATAAAACCTTGGTGTGAAGCTAAGTTACCAAAATACCTTGAGGACAAGGAATCGGAGGAGAGTCAACGCATAAAGCCTGGCTGGAATAATATGAGCGCGAATAGTGTCTGCCTTAAGTACGTTTCATCGATTTATGGGCTGGATGATGACATTGATGGTATCGATGAGCTAGTTCATATATTTTCACAAGCTCAAAATATGGAAATAAAATTGCAAGATGAAGACTGGTCCGGCTTTTGGGAATTCCGAAAAATGTCAAGTAGAATGCTTCATCTAAACGAAAAAGGTACCGGACACTTTGTAGACGTGTCTATGAGTAGAGGAAAAATTTCCAAAAAATTTATTGATTTTAATGAAATGGATACAGAGCATGCGGCGTGGTGGTTTGGTTTCACGGGGAGGCATGTTACAGCTAAGGGGTTTCCTGCGGAAATTGAGTTATCTCATTCGGTCAGCACATATTTTACGAAGAAGTTTTTAAAATACTCTGCTTCTAATGTAGGGTTATCAGCAAAAAATAAAAACAAGCATGTTTGCAATATGGTAAGCTGCCGTCACGTCCTAATGCTAACGCTTTTGTACGATACTCTATTGTCTCGTGGATATAAAGCTAGTGAATTTTCTAGATTAGACATACTAGAAATTGGTGGAGGATACGGAAACCAATTGCACATGATTTTACAGGCAATTGGATTTAAGTCATATAGTAAGTTCACATCGCTAAAGCCCTTTCTAAAAGCATTTATAACATATCACTGACGTAAAGATTATAGCAACTTTTGATATGGCGTATGTCCAAGACTTTCAAAAATTTTTCATCTCGAAAAACAATGAAGTTGAACTCAACAAAAATATAAGTTTTGAGCGGTTCAGCAGTCACGAGGAGCATCAAAATATCTTAGGCCAAAATGATATATTATTTGTCGACGAAAAGAGCTTCCTACGTTGGAAATATTTTGCTAAGCATCCTTCTCAATACAATGTTTTAATTGCAACACATTCGCTATCAGAATTGCCCATGGAGGACTTTTTAAAATACTATCTTGGACTTCTGGACGACGACAACCTCATGGTCGAATGGATTTTGTACTCAACCAGTATTTTTGACCCTAGCCTATCTGAGGCAAAAGAAAAGTTCAATATTCTATTGAAAAAGTACGAAATCGTTAGGCGACTGTATACGGAGGAATATAGCGTCGGCCATTTTATCCTACACCGAAAACGATTAAATTGAAGACATAATTTTGCAGCCAACCATAATTCTCTTCTTCACACACCACCATCATCATCGATCTGTAAACTGCAGTTATTTTACGAAATACAAAGATACGACCGTCTGTGAAAATTTGGATGCGAATCATCTTTACAATATGATTTTTTAGGAAGCCGACGGTGGGGCATTGTGCAATCGTTAAGCAAAAGTAGTTTTGTATCATGCATTCAAAACGTAGCAATTTCAAAAAGACCTTCACCGTCTTGTACTTCATATACTAATAGATATTTGTCAAGATTTTGAGTTGTATTTTGGAAGGCTATGACAAGTTTTGCATCGTTTTAGATCTGGATAGTTCGATCTCTTGCACGTTGGGCATATCCATGGCAATGCGTTTGGGTCTCCTGCTAAAACTTTATTTCTATTTTTTGCGTTCACATTGATTATGTTCTTTTGAACCTTTGATTTGACTCGATCTCTTTTCATCAATGTTAATTTTCGTTTTGGATCGTTGTCTTGGAAACGATCATCCGTTGCTGGATCTGCCTTCCGTTTAAACCCAAATATATTTCCGATCGACTTTCTATGTTTATGCAGTTGCCTTTCTTTTTTCATCGCCAGTTTTCTATCCTTTTTTAGCTGCTGTTTGAACTTCTTCTTCAACTCATCTTTTTTTTTCTCTCGTTTTTCTTCTTGTGATAGTTTCGATTTTCTTCCAGATCCACCTTTGCGTTTTGACTTTTTATATTTGGACAATTTATTTCGTTTATGAGTTGTATTATCTTGGATATTCCTAATTTCTCCTTCAGCAAATACCTCATCTAATTGTACCATTTCCTTGCCCCCAGTTCCAATATTAATATCGTTTAAGGCGTCTTTTGCACTCATCGATAGCATTTGTTCAAAAAATGCATGGTCCTCAGAATTGCTTTGTACGATGTACTCGTTCGAGGAGAAGTCTTCTCCTGCTTGAATGACCTTTTTCGCAACGTTGTCTTGCATAGTCTTTATTTTTGTTTGACGCCTCGCTTCATCTAACCAAAATCCGCTACCGAGTATGTTTTGCTGCAATTGCATTTGGATGTTGAAAGCAGGGTACAGAAGACCCGGATGCTTTTTCACAAATTCGCTAAAACCTATATAAGTTATCTGCAATTCTCCCTCGCCCGATTCATACATTCCTGAATTCTGTCTCCAATCAAACGATTGCATTTGCCTTGCTATCTTGTTCGCAGTCGCATTTGTTTTGTATTTTCTCCCAAACATTTCCTTCAAAATCCCCATTGCTTCGTCCATGTCTATTGTACCACTTCCATCAGCATCATACAACTCAAAAGCAAAGCGTGTAAGCCCTTCTCTAGTAAAGGAACAGAAGTTATAAAGGGTAAGTGTGAATTCTCCAAAATCTATTTCGCCACTTCCATCTTCATCCATAACACTAAATGCTCGGCGAGCAAACGCAGTATCTTTCATTCGAAAAAAGTTAAAAAATTCACTTAATGATATTTCACCAGAATTGTCAACATCAATTGCAAGGAAAAACTCGTAAAGCAGCTCCACAGTTCTCGCGCTAATACCTACCCGTTGAAACAGACGCAAGAACTTGTGGTTTTTAGGGTCGTAAACAGGATGACCGATGGTATATTTTCTTTTCGAAGCAAGAAAAAGCCTTGAGCAACACATCGAGTGCTGCATAAAACAAAAACACGAACGGTTCAGATACATTGCACGAGGCAGCTTTCTTAGCCCCGTTTCCGTATCATTTTGTTCATTCTGCGGAATGAAGTTATGCGGCATCCGATGAATGTGTACAAAGACCGTTTATCGGCCACTACGTAATATGTGCAGCAGAGATATGACAATGTCGATTAGAAGAGCGACTTAATCAGTATGCTTTGACAATAATGATACAGTGAGAATATCAAGGAAACTTTGTTGCTGGATAAATTATGAGATGACTGCACATGGGAGAGGCCACTAGTCTGAAACAGCAATAATGGGAGAGGATAATTTGCAAAGGAGAGGAGCAGTTGTTTCAGAGAAGAAGAGAAGAAATAATAATGCTATAATAATATATTTTAATTTGTTGCTATTATTAATTTTTTCATTTAATTAGCACTAATAATAAATAAATAATAATGTGTCTCATAATAATAATACGATGTGTGAGATGTGAGAAGATGTGCTTTGTCCAATCACCTTCGTCAAGCGATTAATTAGCAAAAAAACAAATAAGCACACTACACCAAGTTTATTCGTAACGGTTGCTAATTATTATTACTAGCTACTCTATTTTTTTGAAACTAGCTGCTATTGTTGTTGTGTGTTGTAATTATTATTATGAAATTAAAATAATTTATGTATTTTATTATTAAATTAAAAGATTTTTTACATATTGTAGTGCTAGCTAGTTAACAAAATAGTAATATCAAAAATTATTCTTTATGATTGTTTTAACATATTGCTGCCAGTCACAAGGGATAAATGCCTTACTACGGGTTGGTATGAAAATGGAGTGGGATCACGCACAACTGTGGAAACAGAATCATTGCCGTATCTTCCTTTCGTTTTCCATAATAATCATGTCAGCGCCCTTTTCAGCTATCATAATTGTGGGCGAATTTGTGTTACCACTGGTGATGGTCGGCATAATGCTGGCGTCGATGACACGTATGCCGTTCAATCCGTGCACACGCAACTCATTGTCGACTACTGCATTTGGGTCAGCCCGAGGGCCCATTTTACATGTACCGACTGGATGATATATTGACAACGATATATTTCCAGCAGCTTCTGCCAACTCTTCCTCCGATTGCACTTCAATACCAGGTAAAACTTCGATGGGTTCATATTTTTCATACGACGCTGATGCCATAATGCGTCTGTTCCATTTGATCGAATCGGAAGCAACTTTACGATCTTCGGGTGTACTCAAGTAGTTAGGATCAATGATTGGGTCGCTGCGAACGTCTGGTCCATTCAAGGAAAGCGACCCACGGCTTGTTGGCCGCAAATTACAAACGCTAAGGGTAATGGCAGGAAAATTATGCAAAGGGTCCCCAAATTTATCAAGGCTGAGCGGCTGAAAGTGATATTGGAGGTTTGGTGTATCTACATCATCCGATGACTTCACAAATGCACCTAATTGACTCGGAGCCATGCTGAGAGGCCCAGATTGCTTGAATATATACTCTAATCCCATCGCAATGTTGTCCATAATGCTATGGTACTTTTGATTCAGCGTTTCTGTTCCTTCTTTAAGCCGATATATACCCCTGATTTGAAGGTGGTCCTGCAAATTACTACCTACTCCACTCAACTCGTGTACTGTTGCTACGCCGTTTTTCTCCAACAGCTCTTTGGGCCCGATGCCCGATACCTGTAATAAATGGGGCGAACCTATTGCCCCAGCAGTCAATATACATTCTTTTCTACAATACAACGTCTTGACAGTCCCACTTTTGTCGAAATATTCAATCCCCGTCACACTCTTTTCTTGGCCTGAACCGGCATTCGAACTCTCCTGTGTATTATCTTGTATGATTAGTTTCTTTGCCTGGGCATTTGTTATTATATCAAGATTTTCCCTATGCTTTACAGGGTTTAGGAAAGCACCTGCACAAGACAAACGAACACCGTCGTTTTGATTCACTTGAAAATAGCCTATTCCTTCTTCATTACTATTGTTGAAGTGTTGGCATACATTAATTCCTAGCTCATTTGCACTCTTTACAACGTCGTCGAGTATATCCCACGACAGTTTTTGTTTACTAACTTTCCACTCTCCGCCTTGTTGATATTCCTCCTTCACTTCCATAGCCTCGTCTTCTTTGAAAAAGTCGTTGGAGTAGTCAAGCGAGCGTCGAAAATATTTTTTTACATTTTCCCATTCCCAACCATCATTACCCATTTGTCTCCACGTGTCATAGTCTTTTCTTTGCCCGCGTTGGTAGATCATGCCATTAATTGAACTGCATCCCCCCAGGACCTTTCCTCTAGGATATATTATACTCCTGCCGTTTAGCCCCTTTTGAGAAGTCGTTTTGAAACACCAGTCTGTATACTTGTTCCCTTGGGAATACAAATACCCAACAGGGACATGAATCCAGGGGTACCAGTCTTTGCCCCCAGCCTCTAGAATTGCAACTTTGTTATCAGGATTAGCTGATAACCTGTTAGCAACTACGCAACCTGCTGAACCAGCCCCCACAACAATATAATCGTAGGCATCTTTCTGCTCCTTGTCGTCCCAGCTTGAAAAGCAGCGTTGATACGCATTATATCCCTTGTAATTGAAGCGAGCTATTATTCTTAGCTTGGATATACAATTTGAGCTCAGCATTTCGAGCACCACCTGACCATTTCATAAATTGCGAAATCTGTCACAAGAGTCAGTAGCCTTGTGTTGATGATCTTGTTTTTTCCATTCCCAAACATTATTATTTTTTTATTATTATTATTTATTATTATTTATTATATATCATTATTATTGTTATTATTAGCATAATAAAATTTAAATAATAGTTTTTTTGTTGTGTTGTTATTGTGTGCTTTTTTTTGTTGTATTTCTTATTCTACTACACTTTTTCTTTTATGGCCTATCACGATGATGGTGCTTGGATTTTTCACTGACGGCGTACGGCCGCCTGACTTTTTTTTTTGGGCAACGTCGTCTTGTTCATACTTAAACACACTTTACTTAAACCTTTCGAAGCGCTATTGTTCAAGTCATAAGCGCCCCCCTGCCATTTCAATTTTTTCAAGATTCATACTAGAAGAAAACTTTTCATCCTTTACTTCTGATGATGTTGTACCTGTACTTCGAAAAATATTTCCTGTTGCAAACATCATCCTTTCCATCGCATTGTCTTTGAACATTATGTATACACCTTTCGCCCCAAACAACAAAACTTGTGTATAAATCCATCTTTTGGCTGTTCGTTTCATTATCGTGTACTGCCTATCTCCTATTTCGTACTTAAATAAAACTACGCTATATTCGTCAACGCCAATTATTGTTTGATATAGGTCATACAAACTTACAGTGACATACAACGAGCCAAGTAGAATTATAAAAACCCGACTTTTTGAAATCATAGAATCGGAAAACGTGAAACCATTTACAACTAGCACATATGCAATACCTGTGAATGGTGATACTGAATCTTTGGGCTTTCCAATGTTTATGGACAGATTGATAAGACTCAACAGAAGGATGACTATCACATCTGACTCTCGAAGTAATCGCTTTACCATCACTAACGATATATTTTTGTAACTCAGTACACCAAGAGAAATGATTGCAAGTCCAGACATCACTGTTGAGGATACTCTCAGAATAGGGCTCACAAGGATACCACCTAAAATATAAGACGTCATACCAAGAAGACTAAATACTAGAACTCCACGTTGGGCCCACTTTGTACGGTTTTTGATAATCATAGGAAATTGCATTTCTGGGAAAACTTCTTTCTTGTATACATTCCCAGTTGCAAATATCATCAATTTCATCGTAGTATCTCTGAACATAGTGTAAATCCCCTTGAAACTGAACAACACAATTTGCGCATATAGTGAACGCAGCGTTCCCCGTTTCATAATTGAGTATTCTTTGCCTTCGATAGTATAACTAAATAGCACGACACCCTGATTCCAATCATCAATTGTATTTCCAAGCAGATTATAAATGTTTAGAGAAAAAAATATTATGCTGACGCCAAGGACGAAATACCGACTTTTCGTTATAACAGCATCTAAAAAGACATACGCATTTATAATTAGCACGAACACAAACGCATGAGCTGGTGATGCGTCTCTCCTAGGAATAGCGCACTCAATGACGAAATTGCAAAGGCCCGACACAACAATTACAATCACCTTGGTTGATTTCATCAACCGCTTTACCATGACAAAGTAAACATTTTTGTAAAAAATTGTACCAAAGAAGAGAAGCGCAATACCAGCAAACGCAAGCGAAATGTAATTCAAAACCGCACTTTTGAGTAGATTGCCACAAACAAACAATATAACACCAATAAGACTAGCAATACATACCCCGAATTGACCTCTCTTGATACGCAATAGTACCAAAGGGTCTAAAGGAATTTCTTCCCCTAGGAGCATAGTGCTTTCCGCGCGTCGTCGTGGGCGGCGGCGTGGCGGTTGCGATTTGAGAGAGTAGCTCCGAGACAATGCGGGTGCCCCCTCAGTTGAGTCGTCGACCCCCTCAGTATTTATATTCATTTGCTCGCCTTTCGACAATTCTTGCGATTTGAGAGTGTTGCTATTCTGAGACAATGCGTGTGCTCCCACAGCTGAGTCGTCGACCCCCTCATCATTTATATTCATTTGTTTGCCTTTCGACAATTCTTGCGATTTGAGAGTGTAGCTATTCTGAGACAATGCGTGTGCCCCCTCACTTGAGTCGTCGACCCCCTCAGCATTTATATTCATTTGTTTGCCTTTCAAAGTTTGATCCTCAAAAGTTGATGCCATGGACAATATTTTACGCCGAAAGCCAACCATCACCATCGACGTATGGACCTCTCCAACGTGCTACCTCATAATAATAATAATGATGATGCAGCATAATTAATAATAATTAATATAAACATCATCCTCGTAAGCTAGCACACACCCAAAAAAATCATATTATTGTTGGCCATAACAACTGCATTTAAATCTTCTTTACTTCGTACATAAAAAAAATATCCAAACAACAAATAATAAAAAACGATTACGACGATGCACGCTATCAACGATACAGCATAGGAGAATAGAGATTTACACTTCTATCTATCCTTCCCCGCCACATGCCACATAGTTCTCCTCCTTTGAACGGCCTTCAACATACATCCTCTTAACTACATCTATCATAGGATGTTAATGTAGACGTAACGATTGCATTTTCTACCGTACGTACCAAAAAAAAAACAAAGGCCTCATTCAAGGTCAACCTGGATGGGATAGCCTCGAAGATTGGCTAGCTAGTGCTAGTGCTATCTTCAGAGCACACGATGTTTATAGGCGTTAGGGTTAGGGTTTGGCCTTAATTTATACATTGAAGATTGGGGAGGCAGATGGGTTGCTGTACCTTATACTGTAAAACCAACAACTTCACATACGGGTTGTTGGTTATAAACTGAGTAGTCTAATTACTAGAGCTATATCATAGTACATCTTAATCTAAATCTCTTCATCATCATAATTAGCACTAATAGTGCTAATAATTAATTAATTTTTTTTTTTTGTTACTGTATTTTTTATTTAAAATATTGTTATAATAATAGCACTATTATTATTATTATTATTATTTTTTTTTGGAGAGAAAAACCAATGCATTACAAAGCATTGCAGCACCAATAATACCGCTCATGGCGTAAAATGTTGTATCGTACAAGTGAGGCGTTGGGTCCAAAGTTCCTGGTGGAACTATTTCCATTAGACTGGGAATTGTTACGGTTTTTGCCTCGATCAACTCCTTCAGGTTCTCCACGGGGGCACCATACTTCTCTTGGAACATACTTGGGTCGCACTTCCTAACTAAGTCTGAAATTGCATCCTCTACTGATGTTTGGCGAAGCGTTGTTAAAAGTTTTGGTCCAACGACAGCAGAAGTACTCCAAGCAGTCAATGCTCTGCCATGAATTGCGCCTGCATGCTTCAAACCAAAATTATCTGAAATCTGGGCAGGCAATACACTAAAGATACCGCCGTATAATGATATTGCAAATACAGATCCACCATAGAACAGAGTCAACGGCAAAGTCCCTCCACTTCCTTCAGTAACCATTGTTGTCAAATACGGCAAGCCTAAAGCAACTGGAATAGTCAGGCCGAAAACCATTGTGGTATTCTTTCTACCGATGTAGTCGCTGACGGCAGCCCAGGCGAAACGCCCACCGCCGTTCGCTGCACTCAATGAAGCTATATAGCCAGACATGAAACCGGCTGTAATTATTGCGGGAAACGCGTTCGCAAATACGTCTCCAATAATATTTTTTGCGCATGCCATCACTGATACGCCAGCAATAGCGTTCCCAAATACACCAAACCACATCAACCAAAACTGCGGTGTTTTCATTGCATTCTGGACAGGAACTGCTGCTGTGACTTGGGTTTGGGAGGTATTACCATCGTCACTCTCATCCTTTTTTGCACCAGACGCGGAAGCTTTGTCATCAACCCAACCTTCTGGTTGCCAGTCATCACGAGGAACGCGTTGCAGTAAGGTGCCCGTCATCATAGCAGCAAAGTGTAATGTGCCCAATACCAAAAATGTCTCTGCCACACCGGTGGATCCGGTGCCAACAACGTAAACGCCCTCAGCCAGTTCGCCAGGTAGTTTTGCAACTTCTGTGGCAGTGGCAACGACGACTTCATTCAATTCCCCTGCTATTTCTACAAATCGTTTTCCACCCTCAGTTACAATAGACACGTCACTAGAGGATCCTAAGTAGTCGGGTGCAACAAAAAATTGCTCCATAAAATATTTATTCATTGGTGCAGCAAGAATCGCACCTCCACCAAATGAAGCAAGAGCCATACCAGTTGCCAATCCTCGTTTGTCAGGAAACCACTTCATCATGTTGGAGACAGGACTTATATATCCAAGCCCCCACCCCATCCCTGCTCCTACTCCGTATCCAAGATAACACAACGGCAGTATGTGTGTATACGCACCCACAGCGGTGCAAACTAAGCCGCCGGCCCACAAGAAGCTGGCAGTTCCAGCCACCTTTCGCGGGCCAACTCTTTCCGCCCAACTTCCAAGGAGTGCCGTTGTAACTCCCAGCCCAATTGCAGCAGCTGAAAATATCGGGACCACACTCCCAAGATCCCAATCACTTGCCGACGGTGCAACGACTCCTAGGGTGCGGCACAGCGGTGCATTAAATGAGCTCCAGGCATACACTGCTCCAACGCTAGCGGTAACAAGTGTGCCCGAGGGTACTGCAAGCCAGCGGTTGAAACCTTCTGGGGCAATCGAATGTTCTCTATCCAGAAACGAAAAAAAGCTACCCCCACTTTTGTCTTTTTGATGAACTTCTGGTGACGATTTTTTTTCCTCTTCGACAATTTTTGTAGTGTGATAGCAAAATATTCTGCGGGACTGACTTTGCAGTAGTTGCAAGTTGAAGTTACCTCTGTGGGTGTAGCCGTTGAACCCCGAACGGCCCAATACTTGCGCTCGAAAAGCTAGACGAATCATAAGTTGAAAATACCCCTTCGACTGTTCCCAATCTATGCCGTCGTTCTTACGACAGTATTTTCGCAGTCTTTCCTGTCCTGCTGACTTTTCCTTTCGTGCTATGAGTACGCGCAGAGTGCGACGCCATCGATCACTTCACTAAACGCATGACTCTTTTTAGTATGTATCTCATCAATTTTATTTTTTAATTTTTTATTATTTATTTATTATTATTATATAATAAAAAAGTGCTTCTTAATCTTTTTCTGTTCCTCCGCCTTGTGTTCCTTCTCTCCTATTATTCTTTTCTTTATTCTCTTATTTATTTTATTATATTATTTTCCATATTTGTATATTTTCGTTAGTAGTTCGAACTTCCAGTTTAATAAGTTAATTAATGAATTCTTGATTGAGATACAGTAATAATAATAATAAGGCTTTCCAGAAGAAGAGGTAACAGCTATAACACACCAAGATCCCGATGAATATAGGAGTTGTTCGATATTTAGACTACATTTACAATGGTTACGTATTCCGTCGCCCTCTTCTTTCGTGTTATTTGTTTTTGTTGTTGTTTTTGTTGTTGCAAATAATAAAGTATTATGAGTATTATTATGATAATGAGACACTGAATACAAAAGTAAAAGCACTTTCTTCTTCTTTTTTTTGGTTTCTCGCTTCGCCCGTGTCCTTCCTTCTGCAATTCTTGCTCTCTCGCATCCAAAGTTTGGTTGACAGCGCAAATAACGGGAGCCCTGGTATAATGTTGAATAGAAGAAGATCTACGGGCACGTTTGTATCTTCGATGCCTCTTAGGCGAAGGGGTAAGCAAAATGGTTATTCTGCGTGTGCCCAACTTGCCTTCGTCGCCTTGGGCTGCTGTGTGTCGTTCACGTCTATTGTCGTGTTGTTCCTGCTCTTGCACGTGCCCCACAAAGGATCTTTCCACAAAGCAACGGATGCTTCCCCATCTACAGTTGCTGATTTTTCATCAAAAATTAGAGGGACTAGAACTTCGCGTAAAAGTTTGGCGTCCCCACAGATTAACCACGTCTACTCCAAAGCGCTAATTCCTCACCCAAAATATACAAAAAATCGTCAAGGAAAAGTTGCCTTGCTAGTACACATTAGCCGGGCTCTAGATGGACGTGATCAAACTAGAATGATGCAGAGCCTCTTTAATTCCCTTTATACTACTCTAGATTGTGATTTGCATCACCACAACTTTGTTATTTTGCTTGGGTTCGATGAAATCGCTTTACCGTTTTTGAAGCGAGAGGAGGTTCAAAAGTATGCAAGACAGTCCTTAAAAAATAGATTTTCAACTAGAAGTAAAAGTGAATACATTGAAGATGAACCAAAATCAATATTGGAATATCAAAGGAATCTCGAAAATATGGAAGTCATTTTTCAACCTTTTAAAAGTTCGAGCGCATGCTACGTTTGGAACAAACTGGCAAAAACTGCGTATGAAATTCATGATGCAGATTACTTCTATCAGCTGGATTCAGATTCCATTATTATGTCCAGGTGCACAATATCACAGCTGGTACATACACTGGCTGCTAAGGACTTTGTGCCCAACTTTGGAATTGCTGCTGCATTTGCACCGCAATACCCTAGCATCATCACAAACGCGTTGTTTTCGAGGTTGCATATGACGATTTTTCAAAGACAATTTTTGCCTTCTCCTCCCTCCCCAAGTTGGTGTGCTCATCAGGAATATTACTTATCCCATTTGTACGGCAAAACGCACACATTTTTGCGCCATTCAATCATTGTGACAGTGCGTAAAGCATCTCGTAGTGAATACATACTGAAAAAGTCATTGGATCAGATGACTCCAGAGCACTTTGAATGTCTTTCGAGAGAAATACACTATGGTAGAAGTATTATCAGGAATTATATGAAGGATAAATTTAAAACATAGGTCAAGCTGTTCAAACCACACACAGCCTCGAATAAGAGAGTGTGCTGATATTATTTGATTATACCGTCGTATATCTTTTTTCTTTTTTGCATTAGGTGTTTATACGAAGCTTTTAGAATATCAAATTATAATGTTTTGTGTATGTAATGCTAAGAAATGTAATTTTGTACGAGGATAATATATAAAATACTCAAAAAAGATCTCCTTCGCCGTCGCTCAAAAATGCAAAAGTACCAGTTAAATTGTGGATGGTACCACGTTTTAGTGTCGCTATTTTTCTACCTTTTTGTACAGCTTTTTTAGTCACTCCTATCTTTCCATTTAGTGAACCTCTCAAAAGTTTCAAATTGCTGCATATAGCCAGATATCCAGTCAACTCCACTTTTGCGCCCTCAAGCCCTCGTCCAAGCATCCAAAGTTGCGGATTTTTGGAGCTATCATGACGAAGATCAGTCGGGCCAAAAACCAACAATCTCAGGTTGTTTGAAAAGTAAAACTTTGCAACAGCGTAAACACCTCCTCTCAAGCGTTTTGGTGGCTTGTGTTTGTGGGTGAATATTCCAACATTTTTAAACTGCTCTACGAAGTCATATAAATCCTGAGCGTACAACACTAACTCTCCAAGTTGTTTGCAAGTATTTGGATGTGGTTTAGGTGCTTTCGCTCCTTCTGGTCTCCACGCCTCAACAAAACTACTCAGACCCTCTATGATTGGCGGAACTTGGATCGAAGCCGATCTCCCCATTTCGATAGGGGCACCAAAAACGATGCCAAGTAAACCGCCACCCTGCTCCGTTAGACGAATACGAACGTTTTTCATATCCACAGTCTTTTCCGTATCGACAATGTACCCAGCATTTCTCCATGCGGAAACAGTATCACCAACCACAATTTCTTGAATTCCCCATTTGTTTGTTCCAGTCGTGCTCAAATGAGAATCTGTGGCATGAGTTTTAATATTCACACGACTCATATTGATGGACTTGGACCGTCCGTGGCGGTGACATATAGGTGTGCTGAAGCTTTCCTGTGCCAAATTTATCTAGCCCTCAGGTATCATACCACCAAGAAGAGGTAGTAGGAGGAGGTGTTAAGTATTATAGAGTAAGGTTGATGGGTTTTCTCTCCAAAAAAAAA
>LT658775.1:0-14629 GCA_900128575.1 Stramenopiles sp. TOSAG41-1 | reverse complement strand
GCCCCTTATTTTTTATAACAAGGTGGTTTCCCTTATCTCCAGATATGCAATTAGTGCCTCGATGCTCAGCAACTAAAGTTGCATTCAACTTGGTGCAGATCTTTTCGTTTGCTTCATTCTGTTGGCTAGTAGCAAATTGAAATAACCAATAAATTGCAGAAGAAACGTCATTTTTTGAGGCATACAATGCGTTTTTGCAATCGTTTTCAGCATAACCAAGACGTTTCAACACGGACAATTTATTTCTGTTTCTTGGCAAACAGATTTTACGTATAGGTGTTGGAATTTTAGGCTTCTTAAATTGCTCTTTACGCTTACTTGTTACATGAGTTCCTGGAACGCATAATTCTTCACTATTTGTATCAAACCATTTGTGCCCTTTTCCTGATGAATTGGTATATTCTATGTAAGCTCTTAACATTTTTTGTTTTCCTTGGGTCATTGAATTTTGCTGAAGGTCAACTCTTGTTTCTGTAGAAACGTCAACGGTATCCACTTTTATTATTCGTCCCTCTGTCCATGCTGTGTGGTCATCGCGTGACTTCGGATTAGCATCCACTATATCACCAACTTTAAAAGCTCTCCATGGTCTAGTTCTAGTGCATACATGGGCAATGTCTGAAGAAAAGCGAGACAACCAGACGTCCCATCTGGGTTTCCATCCCTGATAATGCAGTTTGATATCATCGCCTTTAATATCTATCACTAATGATTTGTACCAATTACCCATAGTATCTTTGGCATCTAATAAGCTGCCTTTTTTGAGACCATTCCGCCATTTATTTATAAATGCATTGCCTTGTTGTGTCATTTTTACATGGCTAAATGATTTACATTTTGATGCATATGGTGCAATTTCTGGACACCATCGACACGTCCATCGATCAAATTTTTCTTCCATACCATGATATGTTATTCGTAGAAATCGACGTGCTGGCACATACTTATGCCCCATATCAATAACTGTAGCCCTCGCCCAAGTTTTTGTCGGCCAAAACACAGCGTCTATATCGTCTCCAACCATAATATTCTCCCTCCAGGCAGTGGAGTCTGTCTTATTTGAGCTACACTTGTCAAATAGGGCTTTTCCTTCTTTTGCGTCAACAGATATGCATATACTTGGGATACTTTCCAAACCAAGTCCAGTTTTTCCAAGCAATTCTTCTATGGTCAATTTTCCCCTTGAAGGAAAACTTTTTGGGCATAAACTTATGCTCTTCCTGCTTTCTGATTCCTCAACAATAATCAATCCTGCAAGATGTTCCAACTCCGACAAACAGCCAATTTCTTGCAAGTCGGCTTGGTGAATCACGAGATATGTTTTACCACTATAATCAATTGAGCTTGTGCAATAAGCATCTGCTAATGTAACTATTTCACCAATATCCGAAAACATTGCTTCGGTGATTGCCTTTCCGGTTCGCGCAAGTATTTTTTTTTGGTTGCAGTAAAATACGGTTCCACCAATAAAGTATTCGCCATCGTTGCATTTTACAGTAATTTTCCAAGTACTTTCCCCCTTACTATGCGCCTCATCAATAGGTAACTCCTCCAACGTAGTAGAATGCCGGTTTAGAAGGGGCTTCAAAGTTGAAACTTCTGATTTACTTTCGTTAGAAAATGCTGTCTTCGTATTTCTATCTATAGAATTTGCCTTCGTATGAACTGCTGGAAACTTTGTTCTACGGCTAACTTCAATTACAATTGTATCATCCCTCGTGCTTTCTAGCATGGCAGCATGAGGTACTGCATTCAGCAATTTTGCTTGCTGCTCCATTACTACTAAACTTTCTGTTTGCTCAGCAACTTTTGCAAGCTCGATTCTGGGATGCGATAGTAGTAACTGCAGATTATTCAATATTCTCCCACCTGAAGACAGTAGCAAAGAATCATTTGACAAATCAACAAAAAAAGTCAATGCACGCAACGTTGCACTTCGAAGGTTTTGCCATAAATACGTAGAATTGAAATCAAATTGGCCAGGTTGCGTCGATCCTATTATTTTTTCAACAAAACAACCTATTTCTGCATCTTTCCAGAAAGTCAATAAGAATTTACTGGATTCTTTTTTTGCTATTGGCTTTAAGTTATCCATTGAAGCAGAGAATATCGTAGGCATCTTGAACGCTTTCTCCATGAATTTTGATGTCTTCTTTTTTATGCCTGTCAAGCGTACAACTTGTTTTTTATGGGAATTCGATATGTATGTTTTGGTCTTTGGATCATCATTCATAGATTGAACAATATCATCCACTTCCACGACCAAATATTGACTTGGCTTGCTTGACTTCTTTCTCAGCGACAAGTTAACATCAATAGCTGGTGCAGACCTTCTATTTTGCATAGAATCAATTAATACAACATGACCCCCAACACGTGTCGACTCCACGTATCCACCAAGGACAAGTATAACAGATAGTGCTTTTCGAATATCTACTTCAAAACCGTCAATGTAGACAAAACCATTACTCAAATTTTCGTTCACTCTTTTAATCACTTTAACACAGTGTTCTGATATTTCTTTGGCCCATGATTCATTATCACCTAAGCAGCGCAAAATGTATATGGATTCTGAAACAGATACATCCTGCGCTTCTGATTTTCTATCATGAATCACTGTGTAGTAGTTGGAGGCAGCAATTTTGTTTAGAAAATATTCAATGACAGTGTTCGCATTATGATTCAAGGTGCAGCTTTTTCTCTGACAATGCGTAACTTTCGTGTCTTTATTTATTTGTTGTTGCATATATTCTTGCAAAACAGCATTCCAGTATGCAGGCTTTTCTTCATTTAATCCTGTAATCAGCAACTGTGCAGACGCAAGAATGGAATCTTTGTTGTCTCCCCATAGGGTTTCAAAAACGTGTAACAGATTTTCAGGAATCGAAAGGTACTTCACAATTAAGCGAGAAGTCGATGATTGTAGTAATGGTAGGATGCTATTACTTGCGTTGGAAACATGATCATCTTCAACCATAGAGGGACCAACATTAATTCTACTTCGAACGTGATTTCCATCCATGTTTAGGACCCATGGATCTTTTATGTATGACAATACTACAGATGCAGCTTCAGACCCGTCATGAATGTAATCAAATTCCCTTGAAATGTGATTCAAAGTAATTCTATGCGCAATCGTAGTAAATAATTCCAAATGCGGCATCAAAAATGTCTGAAAGTCATCATCGCCGCCTGGAACTGCGGCTTTTATCCTGATTTGAGCTATTCTTGAATTTTGTCCTGACATATGGTTATGAGCAATTTCAATCCTGATTGTAGAAACCTCACCAAAAGAAGAATTCGAGTAGTTGGCCACATCCTTTGCTGTCAACAATTCGATCCACTCGTGTGAAATGCCCATATCTAACGAACGAATCTGTTGTAGATTTCGTCGAGATTTTCCAACGTATATACTGACAACTCGTGGACAATAAGAATGATCAATTCGACTTCCAAGTTGAGCGTTTACATTGCACGCCTCATCTGGTGATATTAGCAATATGCTCAACTCTTTCAATAAAATACCATGAGGCAACGTCAGTTGTAACCAATGAGGCAACATACCATCAGATTGCCAATATCCGTCGGATTTGAACAGCACAGAAGTGTCTCTAGTATGTACGCCATTAGTCGATGATAATTCTACATATGGAAAAAGTTCAACCTCCGGCATTTTTTCGACAGCCTGTAATGAAGATATTGCTGCTGAGTCTAAATCCAAATGAGTTTCTTTTTTGCATGCATGATCCATAAACATACGTGCTGAGTCAGCAATGCTTAAAAATATTCCACTTTGCAGGATAACTTGAACATCCACTCGTCGATACAAAAGAGACACAATATGTAAAGAGATCAACATAACTCGAGCATAATTTGTTTCCGCATTATAAGCTATTACCTGTTCTGCGTTTTCAACATGTTTCAAATTCGAGGATTCATCCATTTTCTCTTCATTTTTTCCAACCATACTGAACATATGTGAGCGACAATTTTGTATAATTTGAGCCATACATTGCAGAAGATTCATATACTGCTCATTTAAAGGTTTCCTTGTTCTACTGTTACACATAATATGTGGGACTTCGCCCAATGTATGCGACATTGGTACTAATAGGTATAAAGTGTCCAAGGGATCCTTTAAATCGGTTAGAAGATAACATAATGTCTTTAAGCTATTGATTCTAGCTTCTAACATCATCGGATACGCTGTAAGCGTATTTCGAATGATATCAATATTAATGTCTTCAATGGGTGCAGTAATAAACTTCAGAATTTCTGTGCAAATGCTTTCGAATTGCCATCCACTTGATGATTTCGAAAACGACTGAACTTCTAGCAAGAAATTTGCTCGTTCGATCACTTTTTTTGCTAATGTATCGTATAGTTTTGAATTTCCTCGTCTTTTATCCTTCTGTTCTTTTAGCCATTTTCTGGCCCGCCTTGCATTTTTCCATAATTTTACCAATAATTCCGGTGGCTTGGGTAAATCTTTAGCAATAGTGCCGTCGTCATCACTACTGCTATCAGCCGAACTATCGGATGCCTGTTCAAAAGTTTTTACGTATTCTTCTGTTCTTTCAATTAAGCCACAATGATACATTAATGCTGCTGCAACTGAGCGTTCAGCTTCGTTAACAATAGCAATCCCGACAGCAAGATTTCTTCTTGTTATATTGCTTTTTTGTCGAGCTATTTCCTGAATATGTGAGGTCGCAGAACCATCTGACAACCCTCGTCGCACAGGAGAAAGGCTTAAGCCTATATTGGGATACTTTTTCTTTCGCTTTGGAGTAACTGCTGCAACGGCTAAACTTCGTGTTGGTGCTCCGGCACTTCCAGAGGCATGTATAACGCTGTTCAGAAAAATTCGTTGAGATTTTCTTATGCCATTTTCATCATCAGTTGAGATCCCACCACTAAATAAAGGCGACGCTAACCACCATTGACTTAACGTATGGGAACGAAGCATTGTGGTATCTTCCTTTTCTATTTCTTTTTTCTGCTTACCATCATACGGCTTAGAATTTGATTCAGTTGCTTGCTCTTTATTCTGAAGATTAGAGACGCCCCCATGATTTGACGATGTTGATGGCGACATTCGTAGTAAGGATCCTGATAATATGCTACAGAAAAATATCAGTAGCTCGTGAGTCGCGTGAAACCATTGAATGTTACCCTTGCATATATCATTTCGAATCCTATTTAAATCATTGAACACTCGTAAGCAACTAGAAGCTGAAGACATTAACCGCTCCATCAATGGCTTAAATTTAATGTCAAGTTGTTTTATCAAATTAATGTCGACAGTTTTGCTCGTGCTAGGAAATAATATTGAAGATATTATTGAACTGTGTAGGGGCAAAAGTTTGCCAACAATAGATCTCTCTAATATCGAAAATATTTTCCGTTCAATATCTTTTTCTCCACGTGATTGGACATCTTGAACACACTCGACGCTGTATATTATTATGCGCGATATTGCGTCAAAAGTTTTAGTCGCCTGTTCGAGAAGTTTATATGATTCCTCCGAAATTTTTTCTGATGCTGCAGATAAACCTTCAAGGTGGAATGCAAGCAGTAAATTCAATGTAGTCTGACTTTCTTCTTCAACGTTCACTAACTTTTTTTCATTTTTACAATCGATTTGCACAGTAATAGCTATTTGATTACAAGTGTGTTTCTCATTAATTTCTAATAAAAGTTGAAGTGTTTCCAAAAACACATTCTGACCTTTTCCAGTCTCTGGTGCAAAATTTTCTAGATACTGGGTATCGACAGCTTTAGAATTCAAAGTTTTCAAGCCACACAGAACTAATTTACTAATTGTTAAGTGTCGAGTAAACTGGTTTAAAAGCATTGAGTATGCATTTGAAGAGTTTGTGTTAAGTAAACGCTTCTTATCAATCAAAATGTTATGTAACAATTCCAGTTGCTGAAATGTCTTCCCAAACCATAAATCTAGTCCCAAAGTAAGTGTTTTGCTAGCTGCTTCTTGCAAAGCATTTGTCCAAAAGCTCACTGTGTCTTCGTTAGTCGAGCAAAAAGTGACTGAAGTTTGAGACACGATTTGTTGAAGTATGTCCTTGTACGCCTCTAACAAGGTGATTGTACCAACATTGCTTTTTTGTGCATCACACGACATTCTACTAACTTTTTTTGCATAAAATGGGGAAAGGTCTATTTCGCGAGACAGCAGCAATTGGACGTTCACATCTAGAATCTGTAGTAAGCTTAGCAAAAATTGAGACAACCTAGTTTTGTTCTCACAAATAGATTCCGTGCTAAAGGCATTGAATATTTTCAAAATTAACATATAAAGTGATGAGAAGGATTCAGCAGAAGCCTCTAATCCAAGCGTAAAATCGGTGTCGATAAATGGTTCTGGCCAAAAATTGCTAGTAATTGACTTTGTTGCCAACTTTGGAACATCGGATTTCACGGTACTCAGCTTTGTCGCTAAAACTTCTGTACCATCGTCCAATAAGACTTTAATGTTATCAGCTGGTACTGCAGTTCGAATATCGCCATCTGCATACAAAACAACGCATGTTCCATCTTCATTGATACGACTAATTTCTCCACTAAACCATCCTGGACCGTAGCGTGCGCTAACCGACATTCCTGGATGCAAATGATTCATCTTCACAAGATCTATATCGAACTGACCTTCAAATATTTTTTCGCCATATGAGGAGTTTGTAGTATTCAGTGTCACAAAATCAACGTTTTTTACATGAGGATCGATCGGCGATGTTGACAATGCAATTCTTGCAGTTTCAGTAAGTAGAAATTGCGCCACTTCAGACAACGAAGCTTCCGATTTATTCAATACGTCTGTCTCAATTTGCCCCAAGAAAAAATGGCTCCCGGCCTCAGTAGAATAATGGTGTCCTTTGCGTGCTAAAGATAGGGTCCACAGCGGTACAGTCGTAGAAGCGGCAAACTTATTAATCACCTTTTTTTCAGCGTCTACAGACCACAAGCAACCATTTATGAAATCATAGCATGTGCCAATGTTGTCTGCGTAAGGTTGCGATATTTCAATGTCAGACGCAAGGCAACCTGTTTTTACCGAAAAACTTCGAAACCGGGTTACAGCATTCATTTTTCTTTTTCCATTCTCAGCTGTATAACTGTGATTATGTTTCTCCACTTCATCATTTACGGAATAAAGATGATTGTCATCATGCCTCGTAATTAAGCATATTTGGTCGCCATTAGTGTACATACTAAAATTATGTGGAGATATGGAATCGATTGCATACTTAGAAAGAAATACATTCCCTGCTGTCGTTTCCTTAAAATGGGCAATCTCTATATTATCAAATTCGTCTTCACATTCGTGTACTATATGCGCCTTCACAGCAAATCCAATTTTGCTTCCTTCCGCATGAAAACGCATAACTCCAGAATTTTCTAATTGCTGTTGAGATCTATTGTCTAATTTTGATTGATACGTAAAACTATCAGCAGAGCGCATTTTTGCTATACAGCGGCTTTCCACCGCTCCGATGAAATCTCCACTCTGAAATTCTATTTGTTCCCCTATTGGTATGGAAATTGTCTGCCGCCCGATTGTCACACTTAGGGTGTTTGATCCAATTAGCTCGAACTGCATTTTTGACACTCTTCTCCACACTGCGAGAGTTACTTGTCCGGGACGGGAGGCGATAAGAGTCCATGATTTAATACATCCATTTTCCACCAAGGTAGAGCTGGAACTTGTGTCTACATATGCTGTCTCAGAAACACGTGGAAATTTATTGTATTTCAGGTTGAGTTTCGACTCTTGAAATGCTGGAGGATTATCATTGCCTCTTCCCATCCCTCTGTTCAAAGATGGTAAAATATTAATTCCGGATGCACTTGCTGAAGGTGATGGCTGACTTCCACCTTCATTATCTATCTTCTTGATTTGTTTATCTTTACATTTTTTCCACATTCTTTTGTCATTGTTTCCAATCATATCTCCGAACGACAAAGGAAATCGGTTAACCAATGGAAAAGTTTTGATAGATGGATCGATGACATCGATATATACATTATATTTATTCGACTTTTGCCTTCTATTATTTGTTGCATTTGTATCTGTGGGCAAATGAGCTGAATATCTCTCGTCATTTTTTGTCTCGTCTCCATCAGTATTATAGTCCTCCTTCTCTTCGCTGCCACAGCTGTCGTAACATTCATTGGGATATGAAAATAAATCGCTCATGGGATTTCCATCTATATCTACGACCTCAAACCTAGCAATGTACAAGAATCTACCATCGCTACACATCGGAGAACGAATGTCTTTGCTTTCTCGTACTATCATGGGCGCGGTATGTGCACTTAATTCAGAACTTTGCTGTTTTGGTGTGCCCCCTCCAGCCATAAAAGTTGTCTCTTTTATTTTAAATGTTTTGGTGTCTAATTTAGCCAGAGCTCCATGTATCGATGGCGATCGCGCGTACAGAGTATTGTTGCAATAAGCTAACCATGAAGGTTCACTACGCTGTTCAACCGTAATCTGCTCACACAAACTTGGATCTGGGTCCAGTTGAACTCGATGGTACCCATTTTCACTCTGGCAATACAAACTACCACCACTAGCAGCGATAGAACAAAATTGTCGTAGAGCACGAATTGGTTTACTCTTTGCAACCAAACGTTGTGTTCCTGGACCATGATAGTAACGTAATTCGTATAATCCACATTCTGATGCGCCACATTCAGCCTCCCATTTAAGACCATTTTTACGTCTTTCTGCAGTAGCAACATAAAATCGGTCACCAACTGCAGAACTATTTGTGCGGTCTACTGATATGTTTTGGTTTCCTAGAGAATCTGCAGGTAAGCTTCCTGGATGATTGGTTAACCCAGTGCCCGTTGAGGCATCTGTCAAAGCGCTAGAATTTTGTGTCTCTACAGCTATTTGTAAAGTACTTACATCTTGTCCAATATCAATGTTCTGTGAAGCATTAAGGTCACCAGCACTACTAGTAGTACTATCATCAGAATCAAAAATAAGCTGTTGTCCTTGCCGTCGCGTAACAGGTGTTTGTGAATTACCTCCTACTCTGTCATCACTAGAAGCAGGCGATGAATCTTCCGCTTCGTGAATGCTCGAGAACGATGTTGGCTTGGTATCTGCTACAATTTTGTATAACCCAATCCAATCAGCTTCGCTACATACATAGCTTGAAGAGTATTCAAAATTTACCATAAAACTTTTGCCAACATAAATTGCTTCAGGTGCATGCAGTTTTACCAGATCTTCTATACGACTTGAGAATCGCCTAATTTTTGGAGGCATTTCTATCGACGCGACGTCACTAATGTTTTCATGATTTCTTGTTAAAGGCGCATTAGGAGTGGATGTTTCAGTTTCTGTGTTTGAATTTTGGCTTTCACTTGCAGATGAAATAAAATTCAGATTAGCATGAGGTACCTCATCATGCTCGACACTCGCTATCACTTCTTGATTAGCGGAAGCATTGCTGATCAAGTCAAAATTATCTATTATAGTTTGTGCCAAAGCATTTTCCTCTGTTCCATTTAATGCCACTTGTTTCGTCTCCCGCTTCTCCTGTTTCTGTTGCATTAGAGTTGTCGATTGAATGGGTATGGATGAAAGAAATCCAGATCCATATGGCAATTGACATGGGCCAAATAGTAATGCTTCTTTTGACGATTGCTTCATTTCATTCAGCGAATCGTATATGTCTTCTAAATTTATTAAAATATCACAATGTTTTGCCTCAAGGAGAATGCCAACTAAATTTATTACTGACGCTAATTTCTTTAGCTTAATTGATATGTTAATCAATGTTGACATCGATAAACTCAGCAACTTTTTGTATTGAATAGCCTCACTTTTGTCATTTTTATCAATTATGCAAACAATTTGCTTCACAATCTTTATCAACATTTCGTGTATATTGTCGAATGCTTCCTGCGATCGATCGTTCCCGCTTGTTTTGGTGAAACTTCCCACCCTCTTATTTGAGTACATTTCTAATACCTGCAGTTGTTCCACCAAAAAACTCAAGTATTGTTCCGCCTCATTTGGCGAAGTAGCTATCATTCTTGATAGTTGTAATGATGTAAATTCAGTAATTGCGTTAATGCAAAAAGAAGCGGGTGAAAGTTTTTTGTTCCTCCTCTTTCCACGCTTTTTTCTTGTGTTTTTCTTTGAGTTTTTACTAGTATGATCTTTTGTGGAAGGTTTTATCTTTACTCCTGTGTTACTTGCGTACTTGTTACTGGCTACTTTCGTATCGCTGTCAAGTGATTGTCTTAGTCTACGTAAGGACTTGTGAATTTTCATAAAAATTAATGTACGTTTTTGGTGCGCCTCCCAGACATTCTTTTCAGATGCCTGTGCAACCCGTTGTAAAGCTCCAGTGTAATACTTGTCCGCTTGTGGTAGGTTACCAGCACTCTCCAACATTTGAATGTCTTCGAATCGGTTTTTTGCATATGGACTCCTCCATTCAATATCATCTATTCCAACTATTTGAGGAGGCATGTCCATCATATCTATATGCTCATTCAGCATTTTGTCGGACATCAATATTCGCAAGTATTGGCTTACAGAGCATATTGTATGCTTGTCGCTGAGATCAAACATGCCAGTATCGTTTCCACAATTATTTATGCTTCCACCGTCGTCCGAATATTGTTCTGCTTCATCTTCGTTTTGGGTTTTATAGTTTGTTGACGAAGCTGCCAATCCCATTATGGTGCTTAGGAATCTCACTTGGCTGGCCAAGTCTACGGTGTGTGATATCGTTGGAGACCCGTCATCAGCGATCGCTTTCAGGAACAGAAACTGAAACGGGAACGAAACAACAAACTGAATAATAATAATAATAATAATAAGTAGAGAGTATAATAATATTTTTGTTATAATTATTATTATGAAGAAGAAGATAAAGAATGCCGTGATAAATATATAATAGACAAAGTAGAGAAGAAGAAAAAAGAAAGACGCAATAGTAATACGGCGCATTTTTTTTTAGTTGTTTTTGTTCTCACTACTACTACTACTACTAAAAAATCACAGTGAAAAGCTTTTTTTACTACTTCCTTTTTGTCGTCGTAATTATTATGTAATAACAAGTAAGTAGCAACAACACTTTCAATTCCACAAATGATGACTCGCAACAGAAGTGCAAATGTTCAAAATGCAATGGTAACACAGCGTGAAACAACATTATTTCTGCAGTGTTGTAGTAGGAAAGGTTCATTTTATGCGCGAGAAACGAGACTGATAGGTAAAGTATGTGTATACTTGTGAAACTCCAAGTAGGACGTGCCCCACAGACATCCTCATGTGGGTTTACCGTATAAATAAGACCGAACATTTGAGATGTGATATAAGGGCGTCACCATTGCCAATTACGTACGCTGCGCTCCAAGCGAAACACATCGCCGCAATGATAACAGACAAATCACAAATCGTGCTGATTTTTATGCTTGTTAAACTACTATATAGTACCCTAGGAGATACCCCCGTCGTGTTGGTTTCTATGTTTGTTACACTACATCATATCATAGGGAATATTCACATCGTACCCTATTTCCAACACTGACTTTATCAATTTATTCGGAGATCTTTCTGACCAGAAAAAAAATTACACATTTACATTCGTACACATCTTCCTAATAAACAACTACATTAATAGTTTCAATAGTAGTACATGATTTTTTGTCACCGAGTAGAGTGCGGGAGTGAGAGAGATAAAATGTATTGATGATAATAATAATAATAATAATAATAATAGTATTTCTTCTTCTTTATTAATAAATATTAATTTGTTGAAATATTTTTTTTGTTGTTGTTGTGTTTGTTGTATCACCACACTAATTATATTCTTGAATAATGATCATGAATCAGGAGAACCCCCACTTTCTGACGGGGCGTGACACGTAGTGTGTTAGGACGGACTTCACTTCATCAATTCAAAACCGAGGCCAATATAAGTCTAACTCAATAATGGGCTCTGATGTTGAAGGGCAGCGTCGCTCGAGAAGAGCTGCATCAAGGACTGATGGAGGTAATAGCCTGTGGACGATTTTGATGATGTTCTTACTCGTATTTTTGGGGAGCTTGAACTTTATACTTGTGAAGGCAATGTATAATGCATTTGGCTCCTCATACGCCTTCTTTGCAAATCAGGGCGTAAATTTTCTTTATGTTCTCTACGGCGGTGCTATACTGCAACAGAAGATGCTGTGTACAGACGAAATCACGCCAGAAATGCGGACTTTTCCACAGACGACGTTTTTTAAGCTTGCCATACTGGACGCTTTTGGTACTTTTTTCACAGCTATGGGGGCTGTATACACACCTATGGAATACCAACCCATATTGAATCAAACTCTGATACCCTTTACGATGCTCGCATCGTTCTTGTTCTTAGGAAGAAAATATTATACCATGGCTTTACTTGGAGCGTGTCTTATATTTGCTGGTGCGACAACGTCAGTGGCACCAGCCCTACTCCAAGGACAGTCCAAAGCGACCTCCAGGTATAGGTGGTACTCGTGTCTTATTTATATGTTGAGTAATGTCCCGATGGCATTATCTGCTGTATACAAGGAGCGTGCATTTCAAGGCCGTCGCACTGTGAACGTTTGGTACTTGTGCTTCTGGGTATCGTGGTACCAATTCCTAGTGAGCTTTTTATTCATACCATTCTTGGCACTTCCATTTATCGGTGGTTCTAGTACGCCAACACCGCTGTCGGAATTGCCAAAACAATTCCTCGATGGCTTTAATTGCTGGTTAGGTAAAGAACCCGACTGCGTATGCAACAGCTTTTGGATTCATTTTCCTAAAGATCCTAGTAATGTTGGGTCTTCGCCAGCTGTGAAAGGAATTCACTGCCCCCTAGGGCCTCCACTGCTTTTAATTCCACTTTATACGCTAATCAATTTTCTGTACAATGGTGCTGGATTAATAATGACAAAGCACGGAAGTGCAGTTTTGCGTTACATTAGCTACGCGATGATTTTACCGATAACCACTATAGTTGGAGCTCCAATTTTCAATGAGCGTGTTACCGTATTCACATACATTGGCTTAGGAATTGTTATCGTTGGATTTGGCCTGTATCAGTCACGAGGGCACATTAAGAAAAAGAAAACCTTTTCAAGTGATGGAATGACTTCCTCATTATTAGATCACATTTCTAGCTTGGATGAAGCAGCACTAGAAAATAGATTGGGACAAGAAGCTAATAATAGTATAGCTACATTTGAGGAAGAGGTATCAACCAAGTTGTTGAGTCCTCCAATTTCAATTCAGTCCTCATTTCAGGAACGTGTTATCGGTATGGATTTGGCGCATAAATCATTTAGTGATCGTTCAATTGAAAGGAAATTCAACTTTACATCTCATAGCCTGGGTAACGAAGACACGGATATCCAGAGACAGCAAACCTTTTGGAAAAATAGTCTGTAAAATATATATGCGATTAGACTTAATAGGAAAAAGATAGAAATAATAATTTTTGCGCATCACAGGCTTTCGATTTCTATTTGCTTCAGACAAAAAGCATTTAAGAGATGCATGCTTGTGAATAATGACACAAGTATGAGGAGAGTATTTTTTTCAATTTAAAAGAATAATATATTTTAGAGATATTATTATTTAAAAAAAAAAATTGTAGTGTGATAAACTCATGCAAGCAATCATAAAGATTGGATTAGTTTTAGAAAAAACATTTTTCTTTATCTCGACGATATCAAACTCACTTGACACCAAAATATATCAATAGTGAAATTAAAATACTGTACATTGCATTTCAGAGGCTCTTCTGATTCTACGTTCTCTTTCTTGTTGGGATGGTGTTAATATCGCTATTGCTGGGCAAAGTGGTAAAAATATGAAGTTTGGATACTACATAAACACAGACAAAGTATGCAACAAACCCAGCACTAAGAACCCATAATAAGTTTGTATTGTAGGGTTTCCCACCGTATAATACTATACACCTCGTGGCAAATGAGAATGCCAATAGGCCAATCGAGCCTGCCATTGATCCTGCTGTAAATTCCAAAAATGCAGTACGCCGTGCCAACCCTTCTTTTCCATCCGTGCTCAGGTATAAAGATAAAGGCGTCCCACTCGGAGCAGACGCAAGTACTGCACCAAGGGAAGCGGACATATCAGACGCGATTCCAATAACCAACATGATGAGCTGAGACAAAAATAGCGAAAAATAATTCATCTTCACTACACCACTTTCCACAAATTTATTTTCTTGGGTCGAAAGGGTCTGACTTCGGGCAACCTTTTCAAACTGCGTGTAACGCGTAAGTGTCCTGAATTTTGGTTTGCACGACTGGCTTTGCCTGTGTTGCAGAGCGTAGTGCACTGTTGCTGATGCTCCGCCTAATAATACTAATAATAACGAAGAGACATCACTACAACACTTTGATTTTGGCCTTAGTGCAGAGCCTTTGTCATTCTCTAATACTGGCTAATCATTTTAATTTTTTAATGGTACATTTATCCTATCCGCTGTTTTTGTGATTCGGCCTTTTTTGACCTTTGACCCTTAATAATTAACACTAAATACTCTTATACCATGTAAAATCTGTCAGGTTATCTACTTTATACCGAAATCATCCCATC
>LT658774.1:0-14648 GCA_900128575.1 Stramenopiles sp. TOSAG41-1 | reverse complement strand
ACAACGACGCAAAGTCTCTCATTTTGTCGGGCGATGGCGTGCTGAACGAGACGCAGAATCTGCACATATGACGAAGGCGCAAATGTTGGATAAACAAAGGTTGGCTGCAAAGAATAAAGATGCAGTAGAGAGAATCAACAACAAATATCATTGGGAGCAAGCTAGAAAAGAAAAAGCCCGAAAAGAGCAGGAGGCGAAGGAAGCAAAAAAAAATTCAGAATTAAAGAAAAGAATGGATCAAGACAATAAGCGAAAGAAAGAGGAGATGGCCGCTAAATCAAAACAGCGCCGGGCTGAACGAGAGGAGGAAGAAGAAGCAGCTGCAAAAATACAAGCTTTGTATCGTGGAAAGGCCGATAGACAAAAACTAGAAGAAGAAAATGCAGACTATAAAGAAATACGAAAGAAGCAGCGCAAGAAAAAGAAAAGGCGCTCCAGGAAGAAATAAAGTCATCTTTGCTTCCTTCAAATTCAGTTGATTAAACCTACTCGTATTCTCTTAGGGTATTACATGGAACTACTTCTTGTCGTCCAACTTTTTAAAAATAATAATTAATAATTAGGATATTAATATACACTCGTGTGTTCTAACGTTTTCTATATAATATATAATTTAAAAAAAAATATAATGTAATATATATATGTGCACACTAATATAAGATGACTTTGATGAATCCCGAAAAGTAATTGGTATCATGTGTTTCGCACTGTTCCATTTTAGACGTCTTAAATTGAACGCTTCACCTACCACTTCCACTTCAAGCAAAAATGAAAGAGAGCGCGCATTTGAAGTATCCACTTGATCACCGAAAGCCTCGAATGTTACTTGTTTTTGAGGGTTGGTGATTTTTTGTCTTCTTTGTTGCTCTTCTGTTGTTTGTTGAGGGTTTTCCTGTACCAACCTTCGGCGTGAACTTCCCATTTTGAAATAAAGCCTTAGCCTTTGCGCTTTTCTTAGACATGTCAGAATCACTGTTATTGCTGCTATGGTTGAACGCATTTATATGCGCTATTTCTCCTATATAGATTTCTTGTAAGGGTTTACGGCCTCTAGTATATTTTGAGCTTCCAGCGTTGCCACCTCCACGCCTAATATTGTTGCTCGTGCTTTGATTTAGACCGCTATGCGGATTAATATTTTCTTTGTCGTCTTCGAAGCATTTTTTGGGATGCTGAGGCATTACAACCACAGTATCACCCTGATTCATAGTATAATCCTTGCGTTTAGAGAACGCTTAATTTGGGTGAAGAATAATTCGTTGTCTCACTAGGAGTTCGTGAAGCCGTAGGGCCGTTCACTCTGCAGGAGCGAAAATGAAAAGGCATGTTTGGTTGTTGGTTAAATTAAACCCAACAAACACAACAACAACACACACGCCACAACATTATTTTATTATTTATTATTATTAAAAAAATATATAATACTACTACTAGCTCTACTACTACCACCAAGAAGGTCATCATCATAATAAAAAAGAACAACACACCAAATAATAAAATGCTAAAATATTATTATTATGAGAAACAACACGACAACATATTGTACACAACCACACCTAACACTACAAACATCTATAGTAAAATCGTAAAAATACAAAAAGTATGGAGTAATAAAGAGGTACAGCGCACTCATAATTAATGATGAACTAAAAAAAAAACGCACCATTATTACCATTACAGTAGTATGCAGGAGTCGTTGTTGTTAATAATAATATAATTAATTTTTCTCCGATAATAAGGTAAAAATGGGATGATAGGTAATCTCTACAGGAAAAGGGTACAACAGTCCTATCGAATACGCTGACCCTATACCGTAGACTACTACCCACCGGCCTTCGGAACGTTATTCGTCCCTCAATGTATTGCATCCACATTAACAGGTGTATAGCACCAGCCACAGTTTCACCATCTGACCTCTACTCCCGAAGATGCATTATATATAATAATAATACAATAAGAAAAATATTATTTCCATAATTCATATACAGCTTCTTGTATACTTCTTACTTTATGCGATGCCCTCTAGCTAGCTATCACAACAATGAGACAGAAAGAGAGAAATATATTATATATAAAAGCACGAAGTGTTATAGGGTTAAAGATGGGCATATGATGATTTAATAATACATCATTGTTATAATTAAATCTATTAGTAGTTGTCGTAGAGCTTCTCTTATTGTTATTTTAGTCATAATACCATGCATACAATAATATGATATAATATACAAAGAATGTAGCCATATTATAATACTACTTCTCTCCATCGATTCGTGTGTTGTATACCTCCTCTCTCCTCTCTCTTTTTTTGTTGTTGTTTCCTTATTTCTTCTTCACTGTTGTTGTTGTTAGTTGTTAATAAATAATAGTAGTACTACTTTTTTTTAAAATTATTATTATTACTATTACTACAACATATTTTATTCTTATTATTAGAGTAGTAAAATACCCAAGAGAAAAGACTTCTTGAAAAGTGGCGTGCAGCACCAGCGTTTAGACCCAAGTTTCGAACGTAAACAATATCTCAAACATACGGAGTTCGTCGAGGACGAGAAGGGCAAAATTGTTCTTGAAAAGCACCATGGAAAAACAACAGGAAAAAGTGCAACACAAAGATGACAGTCGAGCGCTCACAGGTTTCTCTTACAAAACTACGATATTTTACTTGCAGCTACGTCGTTGGTGGTATAGACTTTTTGGAACTATCTCTCGTCGTCAGACTCAGTTTGAAATGCTACTACTTGGGTGTCAGTGGGTCAATGGCATCAAATTGGCGTTAATGAATAGGACTAAAACTTTATCTCGCATCGCAATGCTGTCCATGCGTCGTCTCATCCAATATAGCATCATTTATGGAATGTACTACTTGTTTCGAGTTGCATTAGTCAAACAGTGGAAATCCGGAGCCTCACCAAAAGTAGCTCTGGATTTTAATGGCTACTACAGCTTTTTGAAGCAACTGTTCGACGTAAAAGCATCTATCCAATTAACTTTGCCGAATCTCTTTAGCACACACATCAATATCGAAATAAGCAATCATACTGCAGAAGTAGAAAATAGACCTGTACGCCAAGAAAGTATCGCGCCTGTAGACGTGAGCAGGGTGTCGAAACAGAATAAAATACAAGAAAGTGCACCAGCAAAAGGCAATGTCGATATGGGCGATAATCAAGAAGAACTTACAACATTAAAAAATATAGACGTAAATGAAATAGAGTCGAAGGAGAACAGCGATTTCGAGCCAATGGAGGCGGGACTAAGTCTGAAATCGCGTCCACTGAATCCATTATTGTCTCAAATTAGAACTTTTAATACACAGTCATTAACGCCTCCAAGAAAGCAATCGAAAGCAAACAATTCAGCTCCCGGCAGTAGAAAAAAAGACGAACTTTGTTCGCCGTTTGGCTCCAAACACTCAATGTTTGATGATCTTGCCGCTGGATTAAAAAAGCGCAGGGCCAGATTGAGCACAGCCGTATTCAAGACGAAAGGAGCCCTGTTGAATAGAGGTGTTTACGATGACGACGATAGTGAAAACGACGGGGATGGGGGCAGGTGGAGCACTGGCACTGATGAATCTGATAGCATCATTGGCACCACAAAAAACGTGGCATCTAATGAAACTGTCCCCGAAAATTTAAAGGCGGACGGAGCAAGACAACAGGAAGCGTGCAGAGTCACTACACCCGATTTGTTAAACACACTCTCCCCGCCAGTGCACACCATTAGCCGGCACCTACGATCAAATTCGGTTGTTCACGAACCATCCAAATTAAAGCAGGTGAACTCCGAACCTATTACAGATTCGATTCATCAAAGAATGGAAAAGAAAAGAAACCGTATAGAAGGCTGTGCACATGGTACGCCTAGTAAAAAGTACCACGGTAATAAGGAAAACGAAGGAGATGAAAATGTATTTAGTCGTACTATCATGCAAAATGCTACGATGAATGTGCAAAAAGAAGATGATGTAAGAGTAGACGAACGTCTATCCGTCCAGAGTGAAAAGTTAGATATGTTTTCGCCTCGACATTCTCGGCGCCGTAGTCGTTCGCGAAGGCACATGATATATGTCCCATCGTCTCCAGAAGGTATAAATGGGATAAAAGAATGTGATGAATGATTTGACGAGAGTACGAAAAAGAACTGACATAGATAGATAGGACAAAAAGATGCAGTATGTTATCATGTGGAGTTATATAAAAAGGTATCTCGGTCCTACGATAAATGCAACTTCATGACGAAGGGTGTGTGCATTGCATAGTGCTTGATTCGATCGACATATACTTCATAAATTATGGAATTTCTCGCGCGTACACAAACAAGACATAAATATATCTCCGTATTAACCAATGAAAATATATGTGTAAACTACGATATACATATCATGATCTGTAAAGTTACACTCTCATACTCCACTGGCCTAAACTATTCACTATATATGACTATCCCCTTAAATGCAGATAGCTTATTTTTGGCCTCTTAGAAGACCCATGATAGTTTTAACCTTCTCTTTTGGGTCTGCCTCATGGACTTTCGTCTTCATTTCATCGGTGATTACAGGTGCTACCCAAGGTTTCTTTTCCTCCTTTTTCTCAGCTTGGCATGGTGGTTTCACGCATCTTGGTGGAGACGGGATAACGCACGTTGCGCCACAAACTCTTTTGCATATGTTGAAACACTTATTCTTGTTTTTGCATTCAGCTGCAGGCGCGCAGACGCGGCAGCACTTTGGTCCAGCCTCGTGTTCCTTGTTCCATTCACCTTCACGTGGAGTACCTTGACCTTTGTAGTCACCAGTTGCGTTGTATGCACCAGTTGCACCCCCTTGGTTCTTGCTTGGATGGTAGACTATGTTGGCTGAATGAACGACAGGGTGAGTGTCTTCAGGCTTGTTGTTGTTGGCACCACAATCGGCACATGGGGCAACAATTCCGTGTGGGCGGCGTGGCATTTCTTGCAAACCAGTGGCACCAGAAGCACCAGAGGCACTGCCCGAGGCACTACCAGAGGCAGCATCTAAAACGATTCTTCCATTCTTAAGTCTTGCAGGTTCCGCATGCGGGGCACGTGCCCATTCAGCTTTTGGGCCTGTTAATATTCAATTTTAAGAGTTAGTATTCGGACTTTATCCTCAGATATACGCAGAGTAAAAGAGAGAGAGAGAGAAAGCAGGCCAAGCAGCTTACAAGGCCAGGCAGGTCGCCATGCCAAGTGACTGCTTCGTGAGTTAAAACTTACCACCTGTTGCGCCAGTCGCGCCAGTTCCGCCAGTTCCGGTAGCATGCGCGGATGCTGCGATGATCAGTACGGCAAGTGCTATGTATTTCATGATTGTTTTTGAAACCTTTCTGCGAACGTTCTTGTCTTTCTACGTGTCTGTCCTGCACGAACAAGTGGAGGCACACATGTTGCGTAACGTGGACGCGTTGACTCCCACTCCCCCTGCGGTATAGTTAATATCGATCACAATGGAGGATGACAGTCCGTCCTTTTCATTCTACAAGTCTACGATGTTCTAACCTATCACATACCCCCCCTCCTTTCTACTCCATCCACTTCATCAGAACTTTCTTCCTCGATCGAAAGGTCTAGGGCATCCTTTTCGTACTTGGATAGTAGTCTTTGTACCAAACAACTTGGTCCAAGTCAGATGCTCTCCTGGATTCCTATTATTATTCTACACTTGACTACGATTTATTGTCTGAGTGTTTGATTCTTACTGGTTGTGTCTTCATTTGTTAAAGGCTTTTACTATTCTTCTCTTTTTCTGCACCAGATAAGATAGAATGATGATGAATAATTTCAAAATAATAATAATTACTACTACTATTACTTGAGGGCACAATCCATTGTCATTGGTTTATTACTTTCTCCTGTTGTAATAGCTAGTAGTACTAACAAAAACAAGAATTGACTAAATTATGGTTTATATATTATTGCTCTCGTGGTGGTAGGTAATTAGTATACTTCTTTGGTACAATCTTGTTGTAGTGATATAATTTTTCAATTAATCTTCCATTGTTTTATTTTTGGTGGTGGTGGTCTTCGATGATGTCCTTTATCATATAGCAGCATAGACATATTACACTACTACTACTACTATGGACCTTCTTCTTCTTCTACTCCTTCTTATATAATAATATCATCATCATCATATCCTTCTGATACTACTACCACTAACAACTACTACTTATACTAAACACTTCTTCTTCTTCTTCTTTTTTTTTTCGTGCCAACCCACCACAACGGTGTGGGCCGCCTGCTGGACGAACCCTGGGTGTTGCCCACCTTGTCGTATCCAACGACTTGGATCATATTTATTGTAAATTGTTGAAACAAGAGTCAGCTGGACCACCCGACGCGCAACTCAGTCTTCCACCCATGTTCTAAAGTCGCTTCACATCGGAGGAGGGAAACAAAAAGGCTACGCGAAAGCGCACCCGAGCATTGCCATGTCTGAACTCGGCCATTTCGAAATTCTACAACTAAGCTCTAGAATCGTTTCAAGCCTTGCGTCCACGGTAGCGCCAACGTTGGGCCCATCCTCCGTTGACCAAATCGTTGTTGGGCATGGGGGAGATGTTCTCATTACAAACTCAGGATACTCAATTCTAAAGTCTGTAAATATTGAAGGACCCATAGGAAAGTTTGTTTTGACGTGTACGAAAAAAATTAACGAGGTGTGTGGCGATGGGTGTACAACTTATGTCATTATGTTGGACGGGCTGTTGAGAAGTTCAATATACCTTGCCTCTGAGATGTCAAGCCACACATCTGGCGGCTTTAGCGCGCGAAATAGCACAGCATTAAATAGACTCTCGATTGCTGTGAACGATATACGAAAAATATGGTACCCTAGAATACTGCACCCGATGATGAAGGAGTGGGCCTTAACCTGTAACGGGGGGAACTGGGAAAATATCATGTTTAGATTGTTGCAGTCGAACATAATGGGTAAATTTGGACACGGTATTCATCTACTTTTATCAAGCATACTAATGGATTGGATCAAAGCTTCATTCCCAAATAGCCACGGACATCTTGCTGATTCGATGCGAGTGGAGGATGCAATATTTGCAATTGATACCATAGATACGTATTTTCCTATTCTTTGCGTACCGAAAGCAACCCTAAATGATACAAAAGTAGTTTCGAATAGTTACATTTTGAGGAATTCCTTTGCCAGGGTGAACACGCACAATTATCACCAAAGCATGGATCTATACGACTCTAATGATTCCACATCTATAACAAAACGTTTTATTGTAGTAACGGGATCGCTGAGCCTTAATTTTGATCGGACCAAACAGCTGTACAGCAACAAAGTCACAGTTAAGCTACATGTAGACGCCGCTTTGCGGGATAGTACGCCCCGAGTTGAAACACCTGTTGCCGCAGAAAACGTTTGGGGGGAATATCCAAAAAAACGTGCGCTGAAGTTTTCAAAACATCTTCATGATTGCGGGATAGATTTGGTTCTTTGTACAGAAGAAATCGATGACCATTGGAAAAACGCTTTCACTCATCATGGCATATTGGCCGTACAGTATGTAGAGCCAAGCGATGCTAATTTCATATGCCATGTGGCTGCTGTTCAACCTATACATAGCCTAACCGCCGATGTGTGCCATGATATGCAAGTTTGCTCATTTACTGAAGCTACATCAAAAGCTATGAAGATTGGGCGAGTGAAAAGTTTTCGTCAAATTGTTCTTGGGAATAAGTACCATATTGTTCTTGAAGAATTTGTCCACTCAAAACGCTCCAATAAAGTTGTAGCAGCCCAACTGTTGCTGCGCGCTCCTTCTGCAGGCATAGCAGAGCAGTATAGACAGTCTTTAAGGCGCATGATATCATCATTGAAATGTTGGTTTTACACCAAAAGGAGTGGTAAATACACTGCTGATAGTACTGATGGTTTTCCGTTGTATTTTGATGCCCCAAGCCGTTTTGAAGCTAGAATGAGATGTTGGCTCCATCATATTGACTTCTGGTTGCAAAATGGGACTCAAAATATTGAGGGTTTTAAAGAGCGGTTTTGGATGACTCAGAACTTTAGCAGTAATTTATATAAAGAAATCTTGCACAGCTGNACTAGCAATGAAAGCGATCTGCGCTATGCATTCAAAGCATTGTTGGGCGGCTATGGTAGCTTTTTCTACGCTTTGAAAACACACGGTCTGCAGCAACAAAAAGGTCATTTTAACGAAGAATTTGTATTTGACGTGTCAAAAGACACTGCCATTCAGCCAATGGCGAAAAGTGTAATTATTGAGAGTTTTGGTACAAAAGTAACAGTATTGGACCAACTTTTGAGCTCATGGTATCAATTACTAAAAATAGATAGAATTGTGTCTTCCAATGGTAAAATATCCAATGCAGCTGATGAAAATACGGACAGTAGCGATGATGAATACGTAGCTTGTTAAAAAATAGCACTCAAATAGAAACATATATATAATTATGNCGTTTAATTTATCTATTTATATAGACTCTAAACATAAAACCCACAACTCACATGCAACATCAAATCACCAAAGATAGATAAATCAACAGAAGAACTAATTCCATGGTAACTCTCCAATGATGTAGAATTCCAATATGTGCCAACGTAGTTCCTCAGCTTCTTCGTCCCAGTTTCGTTGCATCGCAAGCATATAAAAAGTGTTCTTAACTTGGTCTTCAGTACCATGAATTACTTCGCCTTTTTTNTTTCGAATGCAGTCTAAGTGCTGCGCATTAAACTTTACCACAAGAATTGGTGGTGCCCGCTGCAATACTCTTGCTGCCATCAACTCAACACCTCTCAAATCCAATATAGTAGGGTCAGGAATTTTGCCGTTTTCCCTATTATCTTTAACGGTCGCTTTTATAATTGCACTTGCCGCATCCACACAGTAATAATCAATTATTTCGTCATCTCCTTCCAAGTATCCACGCAAAAGATTTGGCGCGATTTCATCTTGAATTTCTTCTATCCATTCAGCTAAGTCCCATGCAGGATCCAATCTTCGTAGCTCTTTAATGGCCTGGCCTTGTTCCGTCTCACCAGTTAAGCCATCGTATGCTGAAGCAAATCGATATACCCACGGATTTTGGCTTGTTTCCCACACTTCCAACGCATCTTCTCGTATGTTAGATACACGATCGCGTACTTTACGTGTACTTTTACCAANATCAGTTTCGTCAAACTGTCTTCCTGCATATTCTGAGGCACCAAGAATATCCTCGATCAAGGGAGCTTTGCGCAAACGTTCGCCGACACGTTGCCAAGCCGTTTCAACGTCACCACGTAAAATTATGGCCCCGCCACCCACTTGCTCCCCATGCGATTCACCACCCGATGAGGTATACGCTTCGATCCATGCCAGGTAGTTATTCAATTTAACTCTNCCTCTGGCTTCCGGATCCATCACATCCAATGCACCTAAAACTTCGATTTTTGTGTCTGGAATCGCTAAATCAGGTCGCCTCTCAGCAATTTGATCGACCAAGTCATCGAATTCCTCCTCCAGTATGTATCCCTTCCCATCCATGTCGAACCCTTCAAAATATGCTCTTGCCTCTTCCTCGTCAATTGTTACATACGCTTGCGTATTGTCGTCAGCTGCAGCATCCTCTGCACTATCGGCTGGGTCCGTGTGTAAAGTATCATCATCTTCGTTCGTANCGCCATAACCTTGGGGTTTGTCCCAAGTGGTTTCGCCAGTTTTCACGTTATAGTAGTAGGTATCACCTGATTCATCGTCGACCGCCTCCGCCCATTCCATCACTTTGCTACTACCTTCTACGCTACTATCTTCATCAAAATCGCCATGGCTCGCGTTTTCGTCATTCATTTCCTGTTCCCTCTCGAGGCGTTCCTTCTCTCGTCTGGCGTCACGCCTTTCTGCACGCCTCTCACGGACTCTTTTTTTGGCATCTCGGCGAGCCTTTCGGGTTTCCTTGTCGGCACCAAATAAATCATCTTTTCCTTCCTTTACCACTTCTTTGACAGTATCTGCGATGTTTTGAAATGCAGATGTCCCTGTAACCTTGTTTGCCTCCTTCCTAGCTTTCTCAGCGGCTTCATAAGCCCTTCTCTTTGCTTCACGAACACTTTCGTTGTCTTCCTCTATCTCTTCGGCCTTTTCACTAATTGTATCAGAGACTTTTTTCCAACGTTGACTAAACGAATCTTTAACGCTTTCAGCTTGCCTAAACACATCTTCAGATCTTTTTTTGGCCAGATTGGCTGCCTCATCTAGTTTTTCCTGGGCCTTTCGTGCAGCCTCGGTGGCATCTTCAATATTTTTCTCCGTAGGCTTGAACTCACTAGCCTTGTCGCCAGTATCTTTCTTTAACTTGGATAGTTTGTCGAGGTTTTCTTTTAAATCTTCGTTCTTGTCTAGCTCCTGCTTAATTTCCGAAAACAACGTCGAGAAAAAACCACCGCCATCTTTATCATTATTTTCACCGTCATCTGATTTTTTCTTCCCATCTTTTGGCTCCTCTTTCTCACCCTCTTTGCCGTCCGATGTGGAAGCGAAAGCCCTACTGGATATTTGGAACAAAAGTTGCTTTGATTGCCCACCGCGACAACTATTGCTACGTAGAGTGTGCTTAGTCATAGCTGTGGTGGCACACGACTTTACGCGAACAGACACAGCGCGCGCAGTACAGTCTGATTTTGTCCTCGTGCACCCACTAATTGTGGCATAACCACTTTGACATCGGTCTATGCGAGTGTATTTTTTTTTCATATTTACAGTACCCAAGGTAAAGTTCTTTCGGGTCTTTGATAGTGCAAACCGAATCATCTTTTAATAGCAGGCAGCGACCGACAGACAAATTACAGTTGCACTTTTGGCTCAAAAAGTCTCGCAGTCTATTATTTGCGAGAGCGCTTGTTCTTGTCTGGGTTGTCGTATCGGGTGCAGAGTATACTGTTCGTATATGTACGAATTGTTTGGGTATTACTACACGGTGGTTGTGTAGATTTGTTCTGGTCATTCGTTATGTATGTGCGGATGTGTGGTGTGTTGTTGTTGCAAAAAACAAAACTAACGACAATACAAAACAACTGCTGCTGCATGCATCNTTCTTTTTCTTTCTTTTTTTGTTGTTGTTGTTGTTGTTGTTGTTCGTTCTTCTACTACTACTACTGCGCTGCAGTGGTGGTGGTGGTGGTGCATTTTATTATTATACAGCATTATNTAATNAATTAATAATTACTACACATTCCAATACTGATGCGTTTATTTGTTGNTATATAATAATAAAATAGAGCGAATAATAATAATAAGTGAAAGAAGAAGGAAAGTAGTTATAGTAAATGAAGTAAAAAAAGTAGCGAATAGCACTAGCAAGTGTGATTTCTTTTGTATTATTTGTTGGTGATGGTCATGGTCATATAGTAGGAACACGTTCGCTAAAGCTACGCTAAATATAGGAGAATTCGCACAAAAATTAGTTGTATAGTGATATCGCCACTATCTCTGCCTTTCCTTCCATTCCACCGGGGATCGTCAATAGTGAATAGTTCTTTCTATCCTCACCCAAACCCAATATCGAGTAGATCAACGGAATAGATAGGGACATCAACCTCGCTCCAAGCATGGAAATGTAGTACTCTTATTCCCCGCATCAACTGTTTGGTGAATGGCTGACACAAAACAGACACAAGGTCAGGGGTTGATATAGGAGGAATACTAGTAATGTACAGGTAAGGTAAGGATGAGTTGTTCTGGTTGCGAAATGCATTGGTGTACAACTCATATAATGAATAGTGTAGTGTTTGTTGCCTGTTTTGTGTATGCTGTGCCATAATAAATCAGTGTTGTTGGTTCTGACCTATTATTACACNACAATTCACTATGCCGAGATATTATCATAAGGACTCGACCAGCTCTATTTCTTTTTTTGTTTTTGTACTTATAAACTACAGCATCATTGCTGTTTTGTTTATTTATTATCTCATATTATTGTATACTTATTCATCATTTTATTAGCATTATCTATCACATCATATATTAGTATTAGTAGTAGTATTAGTGTTGTTGCCTTCTTCTTCTTCCTTGCAGCAGCATGTATGCACAGTGGTGGTGTTGGCGTTGGAATTCGATGATGCCGGGAGCGTAGTCCAGGTGTAGTTTGGGGCTGGTAGTACATATTTAACGCAAGACTGTTTCCAGTTCGAGACAAATAAGCCTCGACTATCGTACCCCGGAGAATGAAGAGGTTTTTTACACTGCCTTTATTGTCTCACAAATATGCAGGCAAATCACTGAGACATCACCATTCTCCATTCTCCTTTTTGAATCGAAAACGCTACTATAGCATACTGGCTCCAGATGCAGAAGACACAAATGTTAGTGGTGGTGAAAAGGTTGCTGTAGCTGAATCGCTGAATGGTAAGTCTCAAGGGATGTCTACTTTGGATGTGCCGCTAGACGGTATGCCAGAGCTCGTGCCAGCATCCAATCTAGAAGCACCGAAGACAAGTATATCCAGGTTGCCCAACGGTTTGCGAGTCGTGACCGAAGAGACCTACGGGCAGTGTAGCTCCGTAGGTTTCTTAATTTCAGCAGGAAGTCGATTTGAGACCCCCGGGTCTAATGCCGGTGTCTCGCACGTATTAGAACAGTTAGCATTTAAAAGCACAAAGAATCTTTCGCATGCCGAAATCGTTGGAAAGATTGAAGACCTTGGAGTATACCCAAGTCTCGTGGTAGGTCGNGAGGAGTTTTTGTATCAAATGGATGTGATGAGGGAGAATGTGGAGGATACACTTGCATTGTTGTCGGATGTAATTCAAAATCCATTATTTGATGAACAAGAAATGGAAGAAGCTAAAGAAATTACTGGCCTTATCCTTCAAGAGATGGATTCTCCACAGTTCATACTGCATGAAGAGCTAGTTACTACGGCTTTTGGGCAAGATACACCAATCGGACAACCTTTATTGTGTGATATGAAAATGCTACCGCACTTGTCAANAGAAATGGTGAAGCAATTTGTAGGTGCACATTTTTGTGGTGAAAATATGGTTTTGGGAATTGCAGGGATGGAGCACGAAGAAGCTGTACGGTTGGCTGAAAAGTACTTCAGTAACATACCTGAGAAATCTTCCCAAGCCGGCATTGAAAACTTTCGCCAGTCTCAACTACGACAGAGTGTTTACCGTGGGGGGCTGAAACTATGTAATATTCCTGACCTGCCGCATACACACGTTGCGGTAGCATTTGACACAGGCCATGGGTGGCATGGCGATGATGTCATTCCAGCATGTGTGTTGCATTCGTTGCTTGGCGGGGGTGATTCTTTCAGTGCTGGGGGGCCAGGCAAAGGTATGTATTCAAGATTGTACAGGGAAGTGNTGAATCGCTACTACTGGGTCGAGAGTGTCCAAGGAATATCTATTTTCAATTCAGATTGTGGCATTACTGGCATAATGGGTAGCTGCGAGCAGCCATACATAAACAATTTATTGGCTTGCATGTGCTACCAAATAAAGAACTTAGTCAATGTCCCCGTCAGTGATGTTGAACTGGCGCGTGCCCGTAATCGGCTAAAGTCAACCATTATGATGAGCCTAGAGTCGAGACAGCTGCTTTGCGAAGATCTTGTTCGCCAGGTGGCGACTTATGATAAGCGGGAGAGTGCAAATGAAATGTGTGCGAAGATCGATATGGTAACTCAGGAGGATATAATGCGCGTTGCAAGGAATGCTGTAGCATCTCGGCCAACCGTTGTTGTCTATGGAGACACGAAAGACATTCCGCAGAACATTCTGGAATTGGTTGAAAGAACCATTTTGGCTGACGAAAATTAGACTACATGCAGATAAAAGAATACCAGGAAGAGACAGGTCGCATACGCCATGCAATTAAATTATTTTACTTCATCTTTTACAATTTGGTCGATAGCCATTTAAACGCTTCCTCAACTCCAATACCTTTGACTACGCTAGTCTCAAAAATTTTGATAGGAGCCTCCCTAGAGTTCAGGGCTTTATCATCGAGACCCAGGGCTTTTATTATATCGTCCAAATGCGTCGCATCGCTTCTGTCTACTTTGTTGGACAATACAACAATCGGCTTCTCATTTATTGGGTCGTAGTCTAACAGTTCCTGGATTTCATCCTTTGCTTCTTCGAAACGCCGGACGTCACAAGAGTCAACCATAAAAATTATGGCGTCCGTATCAAGATAATAGTCTTCCCACAAATGCCGTACTGCGTCATGCCCTCCAAGATCAAAGCCTTGGAATGTGATACCAGCTATCGTGAAATTATGTTCACTTACACGCTCAGTAGGCACAAATTGCCTTACGGTACCAGTTCGAAGACGGTGCAATAGGGTCGTCTTCCCAGCATTATCCAATCCAATTACCACTAGAGAAGCTTCTTTGTCTTGGAAGCCAACCATCATAGACATAAAGTAATCAAACCACGAAGAAAAATAAGATAAGAAGTCCATCTTTTATCTCTCTGCCTTTCAAATCACTGTTCAAAGTTGANCTTTGACAGCTAAATTGCGCAGCAGGAAATACGTTCAGTGTAATAGGTAGTGGATGATGAAAAGTGTAGTACTTGGACAAGGAGTGCATGTAATTCATGTTCCGATCGTAGTGGTGAAGAAGCAGCGCAACGAACACAACCAACATAC
>LT658773.1:0-14675 GCA_900128575.1 Stramenopiles sp. TOSAG41-1 | reverse complement strand
ATTTCTTCTGTACAAAGAACCAAATCTATCCCGCAATCATGAAGATGTTTTGAAATAATTATTAGACTTCTATTACACACCACTACGGGTCGATCGTAGTGAACTTGCGGTCATGACTAATTTCTTTCCCTTTTTTTCATACTCCTCGTTCGTACTGTAATATATTAATAGATAGCCATAGTCTAAAACAATAATAAATAGAAGACTAATAAAATAATACCAGCATCATAATATAGACTATTATATGTGGTGGTGATATGATATACTTCTTAATTATTATATTATACTATGGAAGCGTGAAGAAGGTTCCGTCGTACCAATAGCAACTCGAAGACATTCACTAGGGCGGGACGTTAAACCATCGATCGCAGCTAAAACATAAGTGGTAAGATTTTTTCGCATGACGCATCACCTTGTAAGGTAACGCGAACGAAAATTAGGAAAGGCTTTGAAGTGTAGAACTGATTCTCAAATGAAGTTGTCGTATTTTATTTTGGCAGCTATTGTTGCTTTGTCGTATGCCCCACACGGAAAGTGTAAACGTAAGAAGATCAATCTGGACAAGTTAGCCAAAGAGTGGAANGATGAAGAAGAAGATGAAGCATGGCACGAAGATACACACGAGTGGAAACGTAAAATGAACGATAAAAACAAGAAACCGTTGAGTATCAAGGATATTGAAACCATGGGACGGGAAGATCTACTTGCAATGTCTCAGCATAATAACAATGGTGGCGTGATGGCAATGACTTTTGCGCAGTTGAAACCCGGTGTTTGTACAAAAAGGGAGTGTACCGAGAAAATAGCAATAAAGTGGACAGATCAACTGGTACTTGGTGGCGTACAAATCAAGCCATATGCAGTAGAAGATGACCAAATATTATTGACGCAAGAAGATGGAAACATGTTGCAGTTAAAGGATTTCGTTTTAGCCCAACCTGAAGTTGAGAAGTGGACCTGGAACTCGAAGGACTATTTTCCAGATGGGCGTAAACCTTCAGACCATGCTAATGGATCAACGGATGGACAGAATGACTTACAGTCAAGTAGGAGGAAGAAAAAGAAGAGAAGAAAACGTAAGAAAAAGAACAAAGCGGCTAAGAAAAAAGGAAATGCAAAAAAACTTCAGCACGAAGAAATTTGAACTTTAATTTGCTGATAATTCATAAAATATTGAAAAATATCATACTCGGTCGTAAACGCGAAAGTATCGTAAGTATAACTAAAATTATTCTTAATAAACTTAAAAGAAATTAAACCCCGCCACCACCTTCAATTACTGTAACTAAACATTCACGGAAGTACTTTTTTTTAAAAAAATTAATTTTTATGATTCCAAGGTTCTCTCCGATATCATTCCGCTCAACCAAGCATACAGCGTAGCAACCCCTTTCGACTGTTTTGCTACCTCGTCGATATTTACCTCTTTCAATTCTTGTGCGATAAATTTTATGGTTTGATCACTCACAGATGCTACATCTAATGTGCTGATGCGTCTCCTTAGCCCTTGTTTTCCTGTTTTTCCTAACCACTTACAACACAATTTCCATGTTTCGACGTCTTCCTTGGAATGACCCAGGAAGATGAAGACACATTGAATTACGTTAACAAGCATTGGACTTGGAGATGTAAACGATTTAATTTCTGCAATTGTGCGTTGAGACAATCCTGAAACCATTGCTTCTAACTTCTTTAGGTGCTCTAAATGAACCAATTTGTCTACAGCGTGCTGGATTTTCTCGTCGTGACCTTCGATGCCAACGGCTGTAATGTCATCCAACACTCTTTCTAATTTTTCTTTCTGATTAGGGTTAGACGTATCGTCCATCGCACTTTGTAATGCATTAATCAGCTCGTCTGTTTTATTTCGTAAGACCATTTCCGCCTTTCCTACCTCTTTCTTCAAAATTTCAGAAATTTTCGGGTTCGCTTTAATATTTGCTATTTCATTTTTTAATACTTTCAAGCTTTTTCCTTCGACAGCCTGTTGCAAGTTTATTTTAGCTGATTCTATGGCTTTTTTGTCTGTTCCATAGCTGCCATGCATACGTTTTATTTTTGTCAAAGCCTTGGCTCTTAGGAGAGCCTGGTTTTTGAATACATTTTGAATTTCTTTTGCGCGCTGTTTGTTTTCCGCCAGCATTCGCTTCAGATCGCTTGCGCCTGAAATAAGTGAATCTTCGCTTGTTTCGTTTTTCGTTGAGACATCAGATTTTTCAGGGGCTACCGATTCCATAAGTTTTCTCTCCGAAAGATCATCTCCATCTCCCCAGTTGAAGTCCACCTCCTTGGAGTTTTCCCCACTGAGTGAGTTTATTGCTTCATTTGCTTTCCGCAGCTCTTCAACTTCAATTTCGGGGGCAACCTTCGTGTTGGAAGACTTCTTTTTATTGCTAAATGCTGATAGTAATCCCCCAACACCATCCCCTTTTGATCCTAATGCGGAGCTAATTGATCGTTTTGCTTGCAATCTAGCCATAATCTTTCGTTGCGCAGACTTTAGGCTAACAACTTTGACTTCTTGGGAGGACATTTCTTCCAGCTCATTCTCGGCAATCAAATCCATAATGCTATCCTGGGCGGCTTTAGTGCCAGCTTTTTCTCCCAACTTACCAATCAAACTCTTCTTCTTCATAAATTTGCTCTTCAGATGTTGCATCAAATGTACCAGTTAGTTCAAAAACCATGGTGGTGGTGCCACTTATATCCATCCCATCGTACAGTTTCTTATGTATTTTTTCGGTCTCCGCAAAATATACTAGAGGAGACGGACATTCACTTTTCTTCCGGGGATCTACAGTTAAAACAGTTACCCACCCATTCGAAGACGATTGCAAATCAGACGGCGAGTACTGGTCCTCGTTTGGCAAAATAACGTATGGCGATTTTTTAGTCAAATAAAGTGCTTTTCCAAATTTGTTCTTACCGCTAGAAATTTTATTAAGAGAACCAAAACTAAAGCTGGAACCGGACGAAAACTCGTCAAGATTGTTCGAATTTGGGTGCAACTTTATTTCGGATATATCATAACTTAAATCTGCTTTATAAGAACCATAAAAAATCATTTTCATGTACGGAATCTAGTTTGCAGAGAGGCATACCCCTTGACATTTGAAATCTGGTAAAGGAATTCTCATTATAAAATCGAAATAGTATGCCAACATCTCCAGAATCCCCGAGTACATTAAATTTTGAATCGACTTGTACGTTAGACCATCGCGCACGTTCACCTTTGTCCGGATAATTGTAGTGTAAGATGCTGCCACACATGCCGTTATCAAATGCAGACTCAAGTAAACTTGTTTGTTGCAGCTTTTTGTCGATAACCTTCCAGGAACTATGAACACTAACATGGTCTATAACTTTCCAACCCAGATCAACAGGCGTTAGATCATTTTTTTGGAAATCCAGGGAAATTGTGATTCCATGAACTGGACAGGTGCACAAAGAACACATCATGCTTGCATAGATCATCGACAATGGCCCCAGGAGCGATGACAATAGCGGCATTGCATTAGATATGCTTCGGTGCGTATTGCCTGTTACGAGGAAATAAGATACAAACAAGGAAATTAAAACTAGCATGCTTCAGCAAGGTGGATACCTACTGTCTTACTCTGCTGTTTTCTCGGGCTTGTTGTTCGTCGCTGTTGCCTCCAATAGAAGCTGCATCAGAGCACACATTTATTCCAGTTGATAGAAATTTTTTGATGTTTTGTTTGCGTCCTTACAATAATAATCAATAATATTATATATATATATAATAATAATATTTTTTTAATTTTTTTATTTTATTATATGTTGTTGTATGTCCTTGTGGCAAGCAGAGGAGAGGTTTTAGTATTAGTAATAAATAATAATGAATGAAAAAAATAATAATACGAGTAGGCGGCTAGCTAATAGAGTGCAGTAATATTATGTGTTATTAGAATACCATTATGTTATACTTCTAATACCATAATAAGTAGTAGCACACATTATTTAATAGTTCCTATTTATTCCATAAACACCGCTTCATGATTTTTTTTTTGTATTCGTCTGATAAAGCTATTTAATTTTCATGTGTATGAAATTAACACTCTAGCCACTAGCACTACATTACACACGACTAGCATTAGAAATTACAATTTTTATTCATCAAGTGATTATTTGGATTGTTGTCATAAATACATAATGAAGAAACAAACATAAAAAAGTTAGTAGTAGAACAATCACCCTGTCTGTGGCACACTCCAAGGCGAACTGTACAATAAATTTATACTTCTTTTCCAGGATCCTAGGATTTATTTATAAATAGTAGTGGTGGTTATACCGAGTTGGCTTCTCTGCTGTACGATTTGAAACTCCCAATTCGAGATGAATGAGGAGCTCAAAATTAGGGTTTGCGTCAATTTGAACTGCATCGAGGCTTGCCTGCAGGATTACGAGTAGTTTCGTACTTCAAGAGGAGGACATGTCACCTAGATAATGAATGCTACAAATGCCAAAACAACTATGATTGTGGTCTAGTATGAGCGTGTATGATATCCTATGAAGCTTCAAGTCCACAGCCGTCTGTCTGTGGTGGCACAATGAATGAAGACATAACGAAATAGGACTGCATCAGCACACAACAACAAAATAAACAGCACACAATAACATTATTGACAACGACAATTTAAAATATATCATCATCATCGGCTGCTGACGACGACTGAAGGAGAGGAGATCCAACAACAACAACAAGTGAGCAGAATAAGAAGCGGCACGTTTAAGGCGTATAGCTGTGCCCAGATGCAGACGCAGTTGACACCTGCCTTGCCTACTGCCACGTAGTATTGTATTGAGATCGAAGATAAAAATGTCTTCCGAGAAAGACGCTATCAAATTATTGAACAAGCTTCGGCGACTGCCCGAGAACAAGAGGTGTTCCTCTTGTAGAGAAGTTTGCCAGAACCCAATGGGTTTCCCTAGCGTTTGTGTAAAGTTTAAAACTTTTGTGTGCTCTAAGTGCAAAAGTTCGCATCAAAGTTTTTCGCATCGCGTTAAGCATTATAGTATGAGCACGTTCACACTAGAAGAAGTTGAAGGCTTTAAAGATGAAAATGGCGGTGGAAATGCTTATGCGCGACGTACCTATTTTGCTAAGCTAAGGGAAGAGTCCAGTGCGTGGCCTTGTGACGGAGATACTCTGGATATATATAAAGACTTCATCAAGAAAGCATACATTGATAAGCATTGGATGAAAAGCGGGGGGTCCAAAAAGGATAAAAAGAAGAAGAAGAAAGATAAAAAACACAAGAAAAGCCGAGAAAGCGATTTTGGTGTAGGAAATGGTGGTCTATCTGATGCAGATGACAACTTTTTTAACGAAATAGCTGCTGCAAATAACACCGACGACTTTTTTGGGGATGGTTTCAGCGGTGGCAACAATAGCAATGTGGTGGTACCGCCCAACTCAGTAAGCGGTGGTGAGGAAGATTTTTTTTCTGGGGCTGGAAGTGAAAGCACTGCTCATGAGAGCAATAAAAAGCCCAATGAAGACAATGACATGTGGGGAATTAGCGCTGATACTGGCCCAGAGGTTAATACTTCCTTCGACGTTTTTGCAAATGCTGCAAGCGGACAGGGCACGTCGAGCGCTGCTCAAGATGATATTTTTGGCGATTTTACTTCGACAACGCCTGCCAAAAACTCCCAACATGGATCTGGTCTAAATAGCAGCTTGTTTGGGGTGTCTACTCCGGTAGAAAGCAATAGGAAAAGCAATGGAAAGAAGTCAAAATCGAGCAAGAAGAAGAAACGAAAGAGTAGAAACAAAGAGATCGACACAGGTGGAGATCTACTTAATTTTTCAGGCAATGATAGCCAAGGTGGTGTAAATGAATTATTTATCGATAACAATTCCTCTCAAACAAATACAAATCAAAGTTCAGCGGATGCATTTGATTTTTTAAGTTCTGGGGATACAACTAACTCAAGTAACAATGACCTGTTTAGCACGCTATCTGCGGCGACGCAAAATAACGCACCGGCGAGTGTGAACCAGCAGAGCAACATGGCCAACAGTAATAATGGGATGCTTGGTATGAAAAGTGGAAGCACGTATGATCCATTTGCTATGCTGACAAATACAGGCTCCGTAAGAAAAGCACATCAAATGCCACCTGCCCCTTACTTTCGCCAAAGGCCTCAAATGATGCCTGTAAATAGTGCAATGAACAATAGAATGAACAATTTAAATCTAGGCTTCAACCACTCAGCAAACAATTCCAGCCGCAGGGCGAACACTAATTCGAATAGTATGAACATACCTCCCACAAAATCGGTGTCTGGAATGTCATCAATGATGCCCATGGTTCCGATGAACAAGACGCAGCTCGCAAATAAAATCAGCACGACCACCAAGCTGAGCGCTAGTGCAATAGGTAAAAAGCATGATCCGTTTGCGGGTCTAAGTGGCATTTGAAGAGGGCTTTTAGGAGACTAGACACTAAAGAAATAAAGTTCTCTCTAGGACCCAAAAATTTTCTCTTCTTTTCTGTCTGGTGTTATAAAATAAATCTCACTATATATAAAACTTATTTTTTTTTATTACTACCGCATGGACTACAGCCAAAAAGATATACATTGTTGAATAAAATTTTCTTTAACTTTATCTCTCTAAATATTCATACTCTTGCGTAAAATATTCGTTCCGTCTTATTTTACAATAAATCGAAAGTCTGTGCATAGCCGTCGATAGCAGTATTGAAGCTTTTTTCCAGTAATTCATAATCCATGTAGTCAGGGAGATCGATGCAGTTGAAGCATGTATGCGCCTCTGGTAGACGCTTACTTCGGGGAAGCCGTGTAAAAGTAATTCTTCCCATGGACGGGTTCTCATCTTCACTGTGTTGTCCAAGGCCTCCTAGAGGTAGACTGGGACTACCAGTTGCAAACTGCAAAAACTTTTTTCTTTTATCAGCGTCCATGCTTCGTATATAACGTTTTATCATATCAATAGTGCTGCTATTTCTCCAGTTACCATGCCTAAAATTCATATTCATCAAAACCATGTCAGCGCTGATTTCACTAGGCCCTGAAAGCAAAACCATAAGATCTCTGGCATTGAAGCGCCGCAGCTGTTTCCCAAATGAAAATATATTAAATCCCTTTACTATCGCTTGAAACTGGGCACCCCTATCAACAACTAATTTCTTTCGTGCTACCAACTTCAAATATTCTCGTTTATTACTATCCGTCACAAGGCGATTCCCTCCATTTTCCACCAATTCATGAAAGTCAAGCGACAATGCCTGTGCATATTCCATTGTTAACGCTTTGTTTAAGACGTTAGCATACAGCTGTCTGTACAGTTGAGGGTCGTAATCTTCCAAGTCTCGGAAGGATACCGATTGACCAAGCAAGCACTTAAAAAAGCTTTCTGGGAATGGGGTTAAAATTGTTTGACCATCGAATATTACTTTGGCAAGTACTTTACCCAACGCTTCGAAAGACTCTAAAGAGGGGCCTCCCTTTTTACCAGATGGAAGAAACAGCTGACCACGGGACGATGCAGTTGATCGCCCACCACCACTTTCAGCACATTCGAAAAATCCTTTTTTTGGCGACATTAAAGAATCAAAAAAAACGACAATACATGTCCTTTGTTAGTCCCCCTGCATCTACACCAGGCTCGTTTTCATACATGACAATTAGACGCTTCTGTAAATGGCCACGCTTAAAAGTTTTAAACTTGTCTAATACATCCTCAACCAAATATTGCCTACGAACACGCAAGAACTGTACAGCATCGGGCCGATCAAATGTGTTGAGGTAATTGCGAAAACTTAGTATTTTCTCCTTCGTTGAAATAATATTTCCACTTTCATGCATTTCGCGCGCAAATGACACTGTGAAGTATGGGTGTGCCGTACAAGTCTGTGCAGTGGGGCGATCATTTGGGTTGACTTGTAAAAGGGAAGCCAGAAGCTCTCGCAATCGCGGATTACTTGTTTCCGGAATAGGAGCATGCAAACCACCGAGGGCAACAGGCTGTTTGTCCAAACCAAAGGTAGCTTTATACAACATTACCCCAATAGACCATAAATCATTCGCCATAGAGATACTTGAGCTGCTAGCCTTTCCAGCGTTTGATATGACTTCAGGCGCTAAATAAGCTGCAACAGCGTCTTTGTAGCTATTACCGGCCCCTTCAGCTTTTGGTGGCTGCTGGCTTTGTGTAGAGATGAGGCTTTCTGTATCGTTCATAATTGCGGCATTGGGTAACGCGACCACAGAGCCCGAAAAATCACTAACAAACGGTCTTGCTATGTCTCCCATGGCATCACCGACGATCCCAACATAGACATTATCTAGAGTCAGTCTTCGATGTGCAATCTGATGGCTGTGTATATAGGCAACCGCAGCCAGTAGCTGCTGGAAGACGCTTTGAACATCCCATGGTTTCGGTTTTCCAGCCTGCAACCAATCTGCCATCGAGCCGACTTCGTCTAATTTATAATGCAAGTACATTCGTGCGGTACTTTTATCATAAAATACAGCATCTAGCGGGGCAATTCCAGGGTGAAGGGGAGCGCGAAACATACCACGGACAGCTACCTCTCGCTCTATACGCTTGCGGACTTCATCGTCAGCCATTGGCATCTCCTTTAAGACACATTTGTTACCTTTGAACTTAGCAACAATTAGTGATGATGTCGTCATTTTCTGAGCAGTTTTCTGAGCAGTAGAAGAACTGCCATTTTCTGCCGGTTGCATTCGCCGAACCCATACTGGCGTCTTTCGTTGTGCTTTCATGTGGTTCTTGCTTGCTGCGCCAACCCAAGATCTTACGGGAGATTGACTAAAATTATGAAGGGCGTAGTCTGACAAGCAGCGCCCCCGTAACAGTCCCGAACTTTCAAGAAATTGGTTCGTGTTTGATGCCTGCTCTTCCTTGGCAACTTCCAAAACTTTCTTTGGAAGGTCTATCGGAGGACTAGTGGCTCGCCTTCTATGACCCATTTTACTTTTTGGCGGGGGTGTCTTATAGCCTGCGCTTGCTTCTGTTTCATTCGCAGATTCTTCTGCAGATTTATTGGTATCTACATCTTGATTTCTAATAGATCTATTTTCTAACATCTGGGTGCTAAGGATTGGCGAAGACGTCGCTCTGCGATGCATTGTAGATACGCTGGAAGTGGCATCAAACCCACTTTGTCCAATACTACTTGCGCTACTTGTCGGGTGATTAATCTCTTTATCGTATTGGCCATCATTGGCCCTAGATTTCTTCGTAGAAGACCTTTGGTCTTTACCGAGGACATTTTGTAAATGCCTGAGTCGTGCATACAACTGATCGTACCTCACCTGCTTTCCATCCGCACGCCGTTCTTGCTCTAACAATAAAGTTTCTAACCGCTCCACCTCTGGAGTACATACGCCGCCATGTTGCAAGCGTAGCAAACTAAGCTGCTGTTCTAGTTGTACCTTCTTGCCAATTTCAACAGATCGTAAAGCAGAAACATGGTCCATTTCCGCATATAGAACTTCCATTTCTTCCGTGTCAGTTCGAATGATACGAAAACACTTCTTGCATACCCTCTGCATGCTTTGGTATGCAGCAATGTACTGTTTGTTTGGGCTGCAGTGGCTACACACAACAATGCCACAATTGCGGCAGTGGTGCTTGCGATTGATCCAGCCAAAAGCACCCTCACACAGCATACATTTTAATACACTCTCACTAGGTTGCCAAGGTGCTTTCGCAAGAACGCTACGCCTATCTACAGCAGTCGGTGATGATTTCGTAGCAAATTGCCGCTTCGCCACATTTTTAGCAAACTCAACAACTTCCATCTGCTCCTCATTGATGTAAGTAATCTGACCAGATCCGCTTTGTCCCTCAACGGTTACAACAATATCCCGCTGCAAATCGCTATCACTGTTTGAGCGTTCCCGTTTACTTGCATTTCTATGACGTCTAGAATGGTAAGAATGTTTCTCCACATCCCCTGCTGTCACAGCTTTACTTGTCTTTGGGCAACGTGGCACAATACAAGAAATTTTCGTGTGCGGTACAACAATATTGACTTTGCTGCAATTGACGCCTTCCACTTGCACAGAAATGCTACTTGCATTTCGACCAAAGTTCAGACCGACAATGTCGACTTTTCCACCAGCTGCACTGATTGGGGTAATCTCCAGTATTTGTGGTGGTAAATACGAAAACGTACCCTTAACGCCTTGGCTCGCCACTGAAACCCGTAACATAGCGTGCGTACCGACGCCAGGACCAACATGACACTTGAAAATACGATGCGGAACTAGCAGCTCGACCGACGTTGCATCCGCCCAATTATTCGACCGCGTATTAAACCATTCGATTAACAACACTTCTGGGTCTGTTCCAAAGTTATCGCCTGTCACAGTTAATTCGCCACCACGGGTGTATACGCTTGTGGTCTCCATAATTTTTGGTTTTTCGTACTGGTATGTTCCTACACCCGTCAATTTACATACTGTTACCCGCAGCTGATTTTGGCCGCCAACTCCTGGTGGTACACGACAACGCAATTTATGTCCTGGGACCAAGATCTCTAAGTCGGAACAAGGCGTGACGGCTGTCCCTGCTTCGACTTGAATTGTTGCAAGATTTGTGCCTAAATTTCTTCCGGTAATTTCAATAATTCCACCTGACGTTTTTACATTCGTTATAGACAAAATTTTAGGAGAGGAACATGTTACACATGCTCGGACAGGAGTTAAATAACCATATTCGGGCATTGATATTTTTCTTAAAGTGCACGCGTGACATGTTAACGCACCGCAGCCACGACAATGGTGTTTTCGAACGAATAAGCCAAAACCTATCGCACATTGTTGGCAGTTGTCGTACTTGTAGTCGTCAACCCATTTCGGGGCTACCTTTGTAAACATAACACGTGATTCGCCCTCTATACAATTCCGCTGTCCTTCATCGCTAATCAATTTTATTTTGTCGCCACTACCGCTTGTAGTTAATCGTTCTGCTAAATATTGGTCCTCAAAGCACCACTTGCACACTCGTGCCTCTTTGTCCGTGTACCCTAAGTGGGGTAACTTTTTCTTCCACCTAGAGCATGCGGCACAGAATAAACCACCACATGCGCGGCAATGATGCCTTCGCCGTATCATTGAAAAACTTTCATTGCACTGGAAGCATATAAGACAGTCTCTGTCAAGGATCCACCTCACCATCAATTGACTATTGCTTTTCTTTTTTCTCCGCGATAGTGCGTCAACAACATAGTCGGAGGTACTGTTGGAGTTTTCTGCCAAAGAAAACTCCACATCCTCGTTATCAGTGCACTTGTCGTTGCACTTATTGGCATCGCTTACGTTTACATGCTGGGTATTTTTGATATCTTGTAATGGTCGTTTCTTATCGACGAACATTTCTTCCATGGACGCGTATGTTCGCGATCGTTCAGAAACTTTTGTATTATCATCCTTCGCAGAGCTGACTCTTCGGGTTGGAGAGTATGCCATCACGCTGTGAGATCTTCTTAACGTGCGGTTCGGGGACCTTTCTGACAATCCTTTTTTGGAACCACTTCGTTCTGGAGTGGAATGATAAATTTGATCTTGTCGCTGCTTAATGACTTCGTCAAAACTCGATGAAGCGCGGAAACGCGTGCCATTAAAGTCGTCGTTATAGTTAACGGTATTTTCTTTACTTAAATTGCGAGTCCTTCTATTGCTAGTTATCCCGTTAACACCTTTATTGCGAACTCTACTTCGCGGGGGAGTCCCGACTGCAAACTCGGACATATTTGACCTGCAGAATATGCAAGCTTCAGTAATCCGAGCTTCCAGCGTCAAGCTTCGGGGCTGTACGTTGTGTGGGGAAGCTGCTGAAGGTACTACGCGTGGGCTGCAGCGCAGAATAGTGGTTTGGTAAAAAAAGTTGTATGTGTTGTTGTTGGAGAGAAAGAGAAAAAAGAAGAACGAACAACACAACACAACAATAATAATAATATAATATTAGCGCAGCAGAAAAAAAAAAAATAATAATAATAATTGAAATAGCTACTATTATTATTGAAATAATAGTAGTAAACAAACAATAATAATTCACACTACCAGTGCCTAATACACTGATGTTGTGGTTAAAAAATGACAACAAATCATTACAGTATTACAAAAAATATAATAAACATAATTATTATTGTCATTGGGAAAAAAACGACGACGCTGCTGCTCTGCTGAATTGATTGAAATAACATGCAGTAACATAATAAAAAAGCAAAAAAAAAAAAATATTTTTTTATGGAGAGTAGTATTTTTTAAGCCTCTGCCATTATTATTATATATTATTAACAACAGGTGAGAAAATGACGGCCTTGATTTCCACTACTGTTAGAGCCTTACTACTACTACGGAATTTGAATTTTTGGACATACTACATTCGTAGTGTATACGTACGTACGACGACGCTTTCTACACACCACCACCAGTAGGCAAACACAAACAACTCATAGAAGAAGACATCCACGAAGAAAATAAGAAGTAAAGACAAACAAATAATAAGGACCAGAATAAGAATAAGAAGCAAGCAAGCACTGGTCGTCGACGCTTTGACCACAGGAAGGTTCTTTTTTACTGATCGTATTGTTTGCATGAAAACCCCTATCAATAGATAGCTACGAAATGAGCCATAGAATCAGCTAAAATAAACTTGCAACAGGCTGTCGAAGGAAAAAGCTTGAAAGTATTAAAAAATGAAATAGCAAATATTAAAGCGAACCCGAAAATTTCTGAAATTTTGAAGAAAGAGGTAGGAAAGGCGGAAATGGTCTTACGAAATAAAACAGACGAGCTGATTAATGCATTACAAAGTGCGATGGACGATACGTCTAACCCTAATCAGAAAGAAAAATTAGAAAGAGTGTTGGATGACATTACAGCCGTTGGCATCGAAGGTCACGACGAGAAAATCCAGCACGCTGTAGACAAATTGGTTCATTTAGAGCACCTAAAGAAGTTAGAAGCAATGGTTTCAGGATTGTCTCAACGCACAATTGCAGAAATTAAATCGTTTACATCTCCAAGTCCAATGCTTGTTAACGTAATTCAATGTGTCTTCATCTTCCTGGGTCATTCCAAGGAAGACGTCGAAACATGGAAATTGTGTTGTAAGTGGTTAGGAAAAACAGGAAAACAAGGGCTAAGGAGACGCATCAGCACATTAGATGTAGCATCTGTGAGTGATCAAACCATAAAATTTATCGCACAAGAATTGAAAGAGGTAAATATCGACGAGGTAGCAAAACAGTCGAAAGGGGTTGCTACGCTGTATGCTTGGTTGAGCGGAATGATATCGGAGAGAACCTTGGAATCATAAAAATTAATTTTTTTAAAAAAAAGTACTTCCGTGAATGTTTAGTTACAGTAATTGAAGGTGGTGGCGGGGTTTAATTTCTTTTAAGTTTATTAAGAATAATTTTAGTTATACTTACGATACTTTCGCGTTTACGACCGAGTATGATATTTTTCAATATTTTATGAATTATCAGCAAATTAAAGTTCAAATTTCTTCGTGCTGAAGTTTTTTTGCATTTCCTTTTTTCTTAGCCGCTTTGTTCTTTTTCTTACGTTTTCTTCTCTTCTTTTTCTTCCTCCTACTTGACTGTAAGTCATTCTGTCCATCCGTTGATCCATTAGCATGGTCTGAAGGTTTACGCCCATCTGGAAAATAGTCCTTCGAGTTCCAGGTCCACTTCTCAACTTCAGGTTGGGCTAAAACGAAATCCTTTAACTGCAACATGTTTCCATCTTCTTGCGTCAATAATATTTGGTCATCTTCTACTGCATATGGCTTGATTTGTACGCCACCAAGTACCAGTTGATCTGTCCACTTTATTGCTATTTTCTCGGTACACTCCCTTTTTGTACAAACACCGGGTTTCAACTGCGCAAAAGTCATTGCCATCACGCCACCATTGTTATTATGCTGAGACATTGCAAGTAGATCTTCCCGTCCCATGGTTTCAATATCCTTGATACTCAACGGTTTCTTGTTTTTATCGTTCATTTTACGTTTCCACTCGTGTGTATCTTCGTGCCATGCTTCATCTTCTTCTTCATCNTTCCACTCTTTGGCTAACTTGTCCAGATTGATCTTCTTACGTTTACACTTTCCGTGTGGGGCATACGACAAAGCAACAATAGCTGCCAAAATAAAATACGACAACTTCATTTGAGAATCAGTTCTACACTTCAAAGCCTTTCCTAATTTTCGTTCGCGTTACCTTACAAGGTGATGCGTCATGCGAAAAAATCTTACCACTTATGTTTTAGCTGCGATCGATGGTTTAACGTCCCGCCCTAGTGAATGTCTTCGAGTTGCTATTGGTACGACGGAACCTTCTTCACGCTTCCATAGTATAATATAATAATTAAGAAGTATATCATATCACCACCACATATAATAGTCTATATTATGATGCTGGTATTATTTTATTAGTCTTCTATTTATTATTGTTTTAGACTATGGCTATCTATTAATATATTACAGTACGAACGAGGAGTATGAAAAAAAGGGAAAGAAATTAGTCATGACCGCAAGTTCACTACGATCGACCCGTAGTGGTGTGTAATAGAAGTCTAATAATTATTTCAAAACATCTTCATGATTGCGGGATAGATTTGGTTCTTTGTACAGAAGAAAT